>MU158913.1:108994-127782 GCA_015888305.1 Antheraea pernyi | reverse complement strand
CGAAGGCGAATAAAAAATCTAAATTACTTTTTATGAGGTTTGCTATCTACCAGTGAATACCCCGTGAAAATCGGTCCAACCATTTTGGAAATAGCCATGCGGACGAAACCGCGGACAAATAAAATAGAATATGCCAACCGCTATAATCTGGCAGTAAAAAGTAAAATTCCCGTTAAAATGGGTCCAGCCGTTTTGGAGATTACCCGAAACAAACAGAGAAAATATACTAATATATAAATATACACAAAGTATATTATAATATATGTATATATATTTTTTGGTCATTTGTAGCAATATCCATTCATCAAAAAGTTGTTATTTTAAGTAGAAGAAAGAAAGAAGAAGAAAGAAAATGTCTTCATTGCTGGATAACATCAAAACAACAAGATGAACATATACATAGCTTATTTGAATAATACTTAGGAGTACTAACTTATGTTGTGTAGATCGATTAAAGAATCTTATTGTTTACTGCCTGCACTGCCTTCTTCGTGTTTTTATATCTACACATGTTAATTTTCTTTTGCAGTATTGAAAATAAGTACATTTTTATGGCAGGGAAAAGAACATCTCGGCTTTGTGAAGTCTCTAAGTGTACGGATGACTTTTATCATATGTTGTGCGATTGTGTCCGGACCGAAGAATTGCGCGAAAATGCTCTGACTCTAAAATCCTGGAGGACTGTTGGAGAGGTTAATACTATATTGGAAGATCTTGTAGCTAATGTGGCAATAATCTCTAAATCTAAGAGTTCAGTTTAAAGGTACAATTATTCGCTTGAGTTACCTTATGACTCAGGAATGTACAAGGATAACAATGTTGAAAAGGATAAAAATCAAAATATAAAATACTTCATTCAATTTAGGTTCTCATATGATATTTTATGAACGTCAAGCTACCCACAGAAGGAAAAATGTAATTTTTTTATGGTGATCGGTTGAATAATATGTTCTGACCGACTACACGTCCGTACATTACTTAGGGTCTCCATTGAAAATCAGCGCTGCAGTACCACCCTAGTTATGCTGCAGCACTTTGCTGAATGGAGGTGCCTTTGTTGGATATTCAAATAAGCTATGTATATGTTCACTGGTAGAGTAGTATGTAAGGATTTTAATAGGGTGTAAGGGGTGTCGAATAACATCTTAAGACTTGAGACACCCAAGCCAACCACACCTACACGTGGTGCACCCTGCTGAATAACGAACGAGGCAATGGCGAAAGCGTGGTGGTATAGTTTGACATCCTGACTTGGTCGCAACCACCATGTATATAGCAAAAAAGCCCGAAATAGTGATTCGCTTCTGCGGGTCGCGTTTCGGGATCAGCCTGTGCGTATCTAGCTTTTTGCACCCGGCATGATAGTGGCGACCGGTGATGGATAGTGTGTCACTCGGTGGTCGCCATTGTTTTTGGATTGTACTGTGCTTACTATCAGGCATAGTGCAGTCATTTTGCCGCACTACAAAAAAAAAATAGTAGTGACAAAGTTAAATAAGATGTATAGCTATGGAGTATGTAAGGGACAGAACAGGCTAGAATTAATTCAAATAAAATTCCGAGAAATACCAAAAACTTTGGAGCTTTTAGGAAAACAGTGTGATAAAACCATAGATGGCGTGGAGGTAGAGCCTTTTATATACCGGCCTCGTTAGCTACCATCCGCAACTTGAAAATTTGTTGCCAAGCTGCTAAACGTCTGTACCGACTGAACAAACGTTCTATTTAACAAAAATGAGTGCGTGTAGCCGTCACACGCGATTGAAGTAAAACTTTTTAAACATTTTTGATTTTGTCAATAAATAGCTTATAAACAAATCAATCAAAAATTAAAAAATATATATTAAATTGAACAATAGAATTAATTATGTATATATAGGCACGCGAAATTATATATCTAAACCTTCCTCATGAATCAATGGGATTACCAGATAAATGCGTTGGATTGTATACGAAAGTATCCACTTATTATTAATTTTACGTGTCGGTTAGGTTAGACTTGCTAAAAAGGAAAACGCGAGCCGGCCGCGGCAGCGGTCGGCGAGCGCAGTTGATTGAATACGAAAATATCCACTTATTATTCATTTCAATTCATAAAATGAGGAAAATTATCTTTACAAAATTTTTACTTTAAAAAAATTAAATGTTACCGTATGGCAACTTAACCTTAGGTAAAACGAAACGTTCAATAACGAGAATTACATATAATCTGTGGTAATTTTTACATTCGAACATTAACGAACAAATAATTATAAATAAAAAAAATCAAAAAGAGTAGGGCCAAATTCAGTGAACCTCTTATGACAACATGAAGCAAAGTGAAATGAAGTGAAAGCAGTCTTGTCACCTAAAAATTTTGACATTCAATAAGGCCAAAGAGAATAATTATTATTTCAGTGGTTCCATAAATTGACTAAAGACAAATTATTAATTATTAAAGTATATTATGAATTCACATATTATATTATTATAAAATTAACCTACAATTTAACCAGATTTCAAAGGGCATGTAAGGCATGTAACGTCAGTCATGAAAAAAATATTGAAAATGTAACTGGAACGTAAGAGACGGACGTGTGTATGTGTGTATATGTTGTGTAAAATTCAAGCAGTATTATGAGTAATGTATATTTTAATTAATTTAATATGCTTGCAATGCATTTTATATTCAAAAAATACTTCTCCTCCATATAAACTTTAACTATGCCAAATTTCAAGTTCATCCGTTCGCGCAATTCGCTTAAAAACGGGTACAAAGTTTTGGTTTCACGTATTAATATATAAGATATTTCCCAAGCACTTGAAAAGAAGTCTGGTATACGCAATTTATAAAAGCGGAGAAAGAGACAGGGTCATCAACTACAGGCTGATTTCTGCTACTGTCCTGGAAAAATACTTAACAACAATCTTATACATTTTTTAGAAAAACACTATCAACAAACCAGTACGCATTTTATAAAGGTATCATTGTTATTTAATCAATGCGATCCCATGAGATTTCTAGCCTGCTGGAAACGGCAGGTATCCCTTACACCTCCGCCGTGAATACCGCTGTAGGTATTCAGGTGAAGGTAGCCACGTCCACCGCCCATCGCAACCTCACTCGTTTCCTTCGGGACAACCAGTGGGGCTATTTCACGCACTCTCTCGAAGAGGAGCGTAAACTACGGGTTGTCTCAAGAATCGTGGTGTTATTCATTTTGTCACGGGATTATTTTTTATTTAAATTTATTTCTACCCTTATTTTTTTGTATGAATTTTATTAAAGTATTACGAATATTTTAAACGAAAATTTGATCGACAACGTCAATCGATAGGTATATGGAAGGTTCGAGTCATGTAATGCACTGGAGCTATCGGTGAAGGAAAGCATCGTGACCAAACCACACCTGGGCCTTCTCTAAGTCTACATATCTAGCTACCGCTCTCAAATCGGTCATTTGTCACCAAGCACTAACAAATAGATGTATTCCGGCAGAAGTACTTGTCCATATTGTTATATAATATTAAATGTGATCGTCATCGAAAGTTAGGAATCTGTAAATTCACAACAAATATATAGAATTTATTCCTCAAAGCATCAAATAAGCTACCATTCTGATAGGTACATCTAATGTATAGCATTAAATTATTTATTTCCAGTACATCTTTATCATCTACATTTTTCAATTCTCAAGCCTCAAAAACGACTGTTATAGTCGAATCTGAATAAGGTCTATCTTTTATATACCGACAAATTAATTGTATAAATGAAACAACAATTTTATATAAGCTATCGGTGAAACTTTTGATTCTCCGAATAACCAATTCTATGGTGAAATAGGAAATTGCGAAAGAAAGGCTCGCATGCTGCCCGTTTGGAATTCCTTTTAAGCGGTGCACTTAGATGTTTCCTGCACGTAACACGAAAGCCGTAAACACCGAAACATAGCTGTTTAAAGAATCTTACGTGGAAATGTGATTCACGGAGCATTCGCAATAGTGGGCAAAATTTTAAACCGCATATGCGATGCATTCCGTGGGCGTTGTTTAAAATCTTAAATTTCAGAAAAGAGTTAAATATTAAAACTATAGATACTATAGAATGAAGAATGTACGTAAACGTTGTCAGAACAGGGTTTGTATGAAATAAAATGTTTGAAAAATCGTACGGCAAAGTGAACAATAAAATATCACCATATAAAGAGAGAGTGAGACAGGATAGTTGGTACATCTTACGAAGCCGAAGTGTGCAGTTAGTTTATAGATAACCCAACTGTTTTTTTTTTTTTTTCGAACTGACTATGCTATTGACCTGGCAAGGTCTTTACAGCTTCACCGGACTACTAAGGCCGAGCGCTTAGGGCACTCAGCCGATTTTGGTTTTGGGTAACATACACAAGGGTGCACGCACACCTCGGCTTGGGCTGTTTCCTGGAAAAAGACACGTCTGTCCTAGCTAACTATTCTAAGCTATTCATACATATATACATTTGTGAACCATACAATCGAAATTGCATGATTCACAAATGAATACGTGTATATCGGATTGAAACGAACTTAAACTATTCGATTCAGTTCGATGAGGGAAAAAAAAAAAACAAAACCCTCCCACCATGTGTATATATGTGCACGTGTGTGAGAGAGATGATCTCATATGTCTGTTCAAGTGATGTAGGTGTTCGAAAAAAAAAAAAAAAAAAACAATGCGATCCCATGCTCGATAACTACGCATTCTCGAACGCTCCATTGTTCTATTCCCGTACCATCTGATCATTATTAAATGTCCAGGAAACTACAAATACATACACACAACAATCACAAATAATGATTACTCAAGCTCAAATATAGTCCTTACAAATAATTAACCCTGTCAAATTAAACTATACATGAAATTAGTACAATGTGCACTGGCGTCTGCGATACGGTTCCACGACTAGTACCTACAAACGACATCGTGAGCTGAAATTTATGCTATCAATATTTGGTAGGTGGTAGAGCCACGCTGTAGCTATTACTAGTTTCAGCATGAATGGGTCGGCTCACCCGGGGTGGTACCCTCTCACAGAACACCGACGTGAAGTAACAGTGCTTGCATTGTTGCGTTTCGTTCCGTCAGTGAGAGCGCCGGAGGCCTACCTTCTTTGTATGGGACACAGGCTGGCAACGCAGTTGCGACTCCCCTGGTGTTGCTAGTGTCAATGGTCGGTGGTGATCACTTAACATCAGGTGACCCACCTCTTTGTTTGTCTACTTGTGGAATAAAAAAATCATACATTATTTTGTAATTATTAAAACATGTAATATTTTGGAAATCATTAATTACTAATGTATATCATTTTAGTAATAGATTTTACCTAAAACCAATATTGTATTAACAACTTAATTATTATGAATATATAAAAACTAACAGCAGGATTTTTAACGCGTTTAACTTAAAACCTGGCACGGGTATATTATAAAATACTAAATATTCCAGGCTTGAATGCGCATTTCTTGAAAAATGAATTTAATTCTAATATTTATATAAAATTACTTTATTTATTTATATATCATATTACTTTTACTTTACGAATAGTGCTTTTTTTAACAATTTTAATCCAATTGTGTACACGTGAAGTATACAGTTCGATAGGTCATATAAATTAACCACAATACAAAAATCGAAAGCAAAATAATTATATTTTTTTAAATTTAATCTTAACTTATTTCTATGACCTTTTATATGCCTTTCTTTATGGATAAAGTATAAGAATTGTCTATAATATTGTTATTAATTGTGAAAAATAAACTACACTAAAATATTGTATTGTATATGTATTATTTATGGGTCGGTATAATCGGGTATAATGGGTCGAAAATAACTACTGCAAAAGCATTAATATATTAATTTGTATATAACATAGAAACAAAAGGTATATGAGTTATCTTTATTAAAACAATAATTTACATTTATAACTTACTATAAATTAGAAACAATGGCATAGTTTATAAATAATTTAAAACTTATCTATTAACATTAGGCATTACAAAGGGATAACTTCAGGGCTGGGTTGTAATTCAATTTTGCCATTATTCTTGGTGGAATCGTCCTCAGAACTCGATGCTGGTTGTAAACGATAACGACACACGAGAGTAACGGGGTCCCGTTTCCCTTCTGGACCACATTGTTCAGTCGCTCCGAGTAATTTCATCTCCTCAGAATCAGCCTGCGCCTCGGGCTCGGTGCTTCTTCGGTTTGGTATAACCACTTCAGTCGTACGGCCGTCGCCTTCCACGGACCCGTCACTCGTACCGATCTCAACTTTGTACGGGGTGCTAGGCTCCACGAACGCTTCCATCACCTGTACATCAGCTCTGTCTTGTATTTCGGGCTGGTTGTTCTGTTTGTCCGTTCTAAATTGATCCAGTATATCTAAAGGTACTTGTAAATTATTCGGGATAGCGACAAAGATAACAACGTTTTCGATGTCGGCGCGAAAGTTATCTTCCCCATCTTGCCGCTGATCGTAGGTGGCGGGTGCGGCAGCGGCTGAAGCGAACAACAAAGCGAATATTAGGAGCATGATGCGTGCGACTGAGTGATCTCCAGGACGGTGACTGCGGTCGAAGTACTCCCGCGCCGCTTTTACCGGCAATCCGCGAACCAGTCCGGCTATCGAAACGAGCACACTGTAACGGTTAACACGACACGAATTACTATGTGTAGACCATTATAACTTGATACGGAGACTGCACATAGATGTGCAATTTAATTGATTATAGAATAAACAAGTTCGGGTGTCTTAATCAATGGAATCCCTTGAACTGTAAGATCATTAGGACTTTGGATAGTAACAAATATGTTATTATTGTTGTTGCTTAGTAAGTTGCGAATACAATGTAAACAGTTCAGAGGCCGAGCGTGCGAAAAATTGAAAGTTACTCTAAGAAATTATACGAATGCTGGTAATTTCTCTTCATTTTAGAAATTGACTACATTATTCCGTATTCACTTATTAATATGAATGTTTGTTATTTATTATTATAAATACTTTTATATATCTATATATATACATATGTATATATAACAAAAAAGTATATAAATCTAACGTATCTGTACTTTTTAGATTTTTGGAAAAAAAATTGTTGCGGGTGTCCTGGCATAAGTAATAAAATACATTTCAACCAATTTTAGTAATGTCGGTTTGTCTATCTGTTTTTATGAACACGCATCACTGCTAAAATACTGCGTACACGATAAAACCTTTTTAAAATAATCATTAAGCATATCTTCGAACAATATTTAGTCTTTGTTTCAGTAAAATCGATTGGGTGTATCAAAAGTTATTGTAATTTTAATGAGGACGTGACTTAAGTACGAGAGAAAAGTAGATAAATAAATGGACTTAATACATTCAGATGACTTTTTTTTTTTTACATAAGGTTCCACACAGGCGAAGTCGCGGACACAGCTTGTATTATATATATTAAGCCCGTTACTGAGCTCATAGCACTGCACATGACTTTTATGGGATGAGTATAATCTTAAGGTGTGTATTTATTATAATAGAAACTATGTTTAGTTTTGAATTAAATTGGTTACTGTGAAAGTGTATCCTCATATAAAAAAAAAATAGAACAATGAATCTGTCATAAAATCTAATAATCTTATGTAATATCTGTTTTGATTTTGCTGTATAAATGTGTAAATAAACAACAACAAACTAATACAAATTTGATACAATATCATAATTATGTAAGCACATCACTTCAGAAGGGCTGCACTTGTTTGGATAATTGTTTTATTGTGTTTGTAACCGTCAGGACAAGGTTTGTATGTAAGAAAAAATTATTCATAAATCCTTTAGAAAAATTGTCTGAATACCACAGAAGACACTACGAAAATCTTAAAAAATACTGACAGAATTGACACTATAAACGGATGATTTCACTTGGAAAGGGACTCTCTTTTTTGTTCGTCAGTAAACCCATGCGAAGTCGGACGGGATAGTTAGTCTATCAATAAATTATCAAATACAGAAATTCCTCCTTTAAAAACCATTCTTATAGGAATACATTAAAAAATTAGGTCACCTGTACTTTATTATGCTATCACTAAAGGTCATAATACAGTGAACAATAACGTTTGATGAGACGATCAAAATAACACTTAACTTCTTAATTATAGTAGATTAAGGTGGTTATAAAAATAGTGTTAGGTTTTATAAGAAGTAATTTAACGGGCAATAAGTTCAAGGATCGTGTTAAAACAAGTTTTTAAGCCTTTATCATTACGTGAACAATAGCGATGTCAAGAAGTGACTCGCATTCAAATATACTGCATAAAATATGTAAAAAAATGCATGTACAGTTAAAAAAAAGTAGAAAAGAATACATTTTCTAGTTTCTTATAGGGTTTTTCTCGATGACTAGTTTGATTTTCGAACGGTGGTAGTGTTTTAACGTGTTCTTGTGCGCCTTCTTAGGACCTAAATTGAATATAATATTCTTGATTTTGTTTAAAGATGAGCGTTACAGTATATAATGACAAATAAGTAAGCTTTCCGACTATGATGAGGTCCTTTTCTGTAAACATTTCTTCCCCACTGATGTTTTTGTTTTCCATTTTAATATACTTCGCAAAGTATACTCGTGTTTGGGGTATATGATATTACTCTTTACGATAATCACTAAAAGGTAAAAGATCTGTTAATATATTGTATTTGCAGGACATATATAATCTTAAGAACTACTGATTCGATTCTAAAAATTGTTTTGACTAATACAAAGTTGCATTATCTTTGACTGATATAGACTAATATTTTTTTATGATTTACTAGGGGGCACGGCGGACGTTGTCCCGCCCTTATAATATAAAAAAAGCTTAAAAAATTATATACCTAAACCTTTCTCATGAATCACTTTATCTACTGGTGAAAACCACATGATAATCCGTTCAGTAGCTTTTGAGTTTATCGCTAACAGACAGACAGACGGACGTGGCAGAGGACTTTGTTTTATAATATGTAGTGCTACTGTACTAGTATCGCGTTTTCACTCGCTTTTCCATTTTATTCGCCTTCAGTTCCCGCATTTTATATCTTAAATCTCACCTATAAGGCTTCATAGTGTGAAAATAGGTAGTCTTCCTTAATAAATAGCATATAAATGCAAACATAATGTCTCATGTTTTACAATATTAGTAAACACCAGAATGAAGTCGCAGACAATTGCTAGTTATTTACAAGTAGGTAGATTAAATGTTAGTATATAAATTTTGTCGCAGAGTTAACAGTCGAACGTTGATCCGATATATAAAGATCTGTTGCACGTTCCGACATATTTTTCCAACTTCACACGCGCTTTATTTATTATTATTTTTGAATAATAAATATGAACACTGTGATACAGAGCAGAAGAGAATATTTCTCCATATTTGAAAGACCTAAAACTTTATGAGTTATCGTGTTAAGCAAGCCCATGTTTATTATCCTTTAAAAGTCATTTTTACCCAACAGTGTGAGTAGTCCGGTGAAGCTGTTAAGACCTTGTTTGGTGAATAGCGTAGTCAGTTCGGAAAAAAAAACCCAACAGTGTGAGATTTATAAGCTCATATTATTAAAACATTTTATTTTTATATGTTAAAATTTAACTATATCCTGATAATGAGAAGTAGCGAGTCTCAAAGGATGACTGAACCTTAGCTTTGAAGGCAGATGTCTTTCTCAAATTGTAACTGACAAATATACTCAAGTATGTTACTAGGATTTCGTGATGTAGCCACACCACCATTACCTAATGCCCTATCACCTGAGTCTTGATTTTATGGAAATTTATTCTTATACCAAAACCTCAAGTTCAACTTAAGCCTACGTATTTCGAGGCAACGTCCAAGAGGAAAATATTTTTCTCAAATATAGAAATTAAATGGGCACAATTTTTCTAAAATCGTGAAGTGTAAACGAACCATGAGTTTCGCGGCGCATCAGGCTGTGACAACGCGGGTCACTGAGACGATAACCGATGTACTCCGCAATATCCCATCTTTGTATTGTATCTTTGAACCTATATACGTTCATATAGTTTGATAACATGCGCGACACACGAATACTCAAGGAAGCTACAATCTATAGTCGGTCTTCCCTTATATAAATATTAATATTTTTTCAAGAAACGTTATAATATGGTTAAATAGCAATAGTGGAGACCAAAGATATGAAGACCTAAGAAGACATGCTGGCTACTCAATGTTGAGAGCTTATCGCAGCGTATAGCTGTTTATAACGAATCTCAGACAGACCCTGAGGCCAGCATATAGAAGGTCATTTAATCCTGACTAAATAGTTGTAGCGTTCCTAAGCATTCCCTTCGGACTGAAACATAACATCACGGACACTACTCATTTTGCGATTTGCGATACCTATTAAGACCACACTTAAGGTACCCTAAATACATTCTATTCTTACTATTTTAGCATCTATGTAACGTATTTTCTAATGCATGTCTAGCTGACTGTCGTTCTAAATAGAAAGTTACCAATTGTCTATAAGTTTGTTTAGACAGCAGCACTAGAAAACTAAGCCTTATATCCTTAGCATTCTCAGATCTTTACCGACTTAATAATTTAACGTTATGTGAGATTGGTCTCAAACCTTATAAAATATTAAAAAAATGTATATTATGTTAGTTCGTATAATACTCGTAAATACACCGAAACAATATTCAACATATCACAATATATACAATTAATTCAGAAAATAGCGAACTGCTACACAGACTACACTGGCAATGTATTTATATATTTTCGACGCCTATTTTTTATTGTTAAGAGTAACATAAATATATCACGTCCACGTGAAGATACATATAATTATTTAAGAGAATGTACTGAAAAAGAAAAATAATGATTCTAAATTATAGTATTTAGTTGATGACTTACCTAGGTCCTAATAAAAAAGTACAGAATGTTTTGGATAAAACTATTGTAAAATGGGATCCGTTATAAATGAAAATTAAGTTTATAAATGGAAAGCTATTCGTAAAATAGTGAAGTACTGAAGTGTAGTGAGAACACTACGAGTGAGAAAATATAATCAATATTTGCTGCTTAAATGTATTGACTTTTAAGTAGAATATTGTGACATAGAAAGTTATCAACATAGAAAACCAAACAAACTAGTTACCTGTGAACGCTGTCTTCGAGGTCAAGAGAGTGATATAAAAACTAAATGTAGGTAGGTACCTATCTAATATTAATGTTTTGATCCGAGTTCATTGAACTCAATTAAAAACGATGGACGAAGTGCATTATGGAGAGCGAAAGTAATACTATAAATGCTTTCTGCTTTATTCCATTTTAAATTGTTTACCTGTTTTGCTACAAATTTATTCCAATCAGAATTTGTTAATTGCCAAGTTTACGAATGAAATAAAATAATTTCTTCAAAGGATTTAGGTGTTCAGCGTAAATAAAGTGTAAACAAAACTAGTGTTTAGGGATTTTTCAATAAGAATCAAACTTTTATTTTCAACGAAACAATATAAGATTAACCTAATATAAATGCTAATTAATGTAATAAATGCATCAGTTTCATTAACATAGTTTTAAACTGCTAGATTACATGAATAATGTAATAGACAGTAAAAATATGATTCCAATAAAGTTATTATCTTGTCCTTAATTTTGTTTAATTTCTTTAAAACACATAAAACAATCGTGTAATCTTTTATTCACTGCAAAAGTTACTTGATATTAAATAAATACAATTTCAATGAAAACTAATATGAGATTACTGTAGCATGGAAATAAACTTCTAATTTCGGACATCACTAATTCTAGTGATATTTCTATATAACTTTAATGGAATCATTCTTAAACAAATATATAACTTAATTAGTCGTATAACATTTTCAAGTAGCTTAGACGAAACTTTTCATTAACTGTATTACATTTATGTAGATATCAGTTACTGTGTACATTTTGAATGAAATAGCCGTTTAGTGATGTCGATTCAGCCGGACAAGTGGTGCCAACAGGCTTCCAAAGATTTTCTTCAGTCTGTAAACAAAATTATATGTTTTATGTTACAATAATAAAAATAATAGATAACACCTTATGTTGAGTATTAATTTGTTAGACAGGGCAACTATTTATTTGAAGTAAGCAAATGTTCATTTCAATATATAATTACTTTGACTATCTGAAAAGATTTCAATCAAATCTATCAATATTTAGACAGTCACAATGCATAATAATCTCTTCGAAATATTGAGATCACCATAATAAAAAATAAACATTATTACCACGATAAAAATATAAGAAAAAGTATTTCGATAATTGTACATAGATTAATGAATGAAAATTTATCTTGTTTCAGTAAATATTGTTACTACCTTAAGGCTTTCTTCTGTTCATTCGTTAAAGGCTTCTTTCCTTTTACCGGTTCAGAATTCAGGCTAACATCGCTAATAGGCGATTCAGTAGACCTTGTCGATAATGATTCAATGACCGTCAGCTTATCAGCTTCAAGCTGCGGTTTGTCCACTTCCGACTGCGGGTTTTGTGGTATCTCTTCAGGTTTTTCCTCGGGCTTCGGCGGTAGTGAAATTGGCTTAGCAGTCTCTTGAGGCTTTTCCTCGGGCTTCGGTGGTGAAATGGGTTTTGGAGGACTCAGTGAAGCCGGAGGTTTTGGCTTTTGGAAGTTTTCTAAGTCATCTATATCTAAAAGGTCACTTATATTCGGTACAGCTGCTAAAAGTGTATCTGCGAGCGTATCAGCCGGGACCACTGCTACAAAAAAGCCGTCAATGTGAATCCTTACGTTTTCTGAACCATTTTGACGTTGGTCGTAATGACTGTCGCTATAATCGGTTGCTGGCGCTGCGGCAGCGAGGGCTAAGATCGCGCAGACCGCGGTCACTTCCCACAGAATCCGTCTATAGTTTACCATCGTGGATGAGGTCTGAAGGCGCACTGACCGCACTCAGCTGTCGGACCCGCTATGTACCGGTGACTCCGCCGCATCTTTTATTTATTTGCCCACATAGCGGTACAGCCACCGAGGTCCGGAGCGACCGCAAGACCCGTACTAACTAAACTGGAATTCTCACGACATAAATGTGTAAAATGTACATGCACTCACAATTTTACGGTGCATTAATCATTTTCAGAAGGACACTTCATCCACCCTAATTACCAAACAGGGCAGAAGGTATAATCAATAATAGTCAATAAACATAGTATTTTAACAAACTTTGAATAACTTTCAAAGGAGTGAATTTAGCTAAAAATGTTGAGATGTTTTTTGTAGGAAATTAAATTCCCTTCAAGAATCTCTATTGAATTTTTTCCGGATACTAATTTTTAAGTGAATGACAAAATCCTAAAGTTAAAAATCAAATTCTGAAAAAATACCAATTTTCAAGGCGTGGTTGTGAGAAAACGGTTCATCTGACAAAAAATTTCAATCAGTCTTTTTTTATAGACAATTAAATTATCTTTAAAAAATGTCTCTTAGTCAATTTCATTTACCTCGACGGTTTAGGAATTATGAGACAAAAACCCGCTCCGGAAAAAAAATCGAAAGTTGCGACGATAGACCTCTTAATATAAATATTAAGGGTTCAAATTCTCACAACATTGTTTTTTTGTTATCCCAAATAATATTTTCGATATACTTAAAAAAAAAGTTGATTTTTTGGCCCAGTCTAATACATATAATAGAAAATAGTGTATACTATAATATTATTATAAAATTTAAAATTGCTGAAACTATTGGCCCGATTCTGTTTTTTTCCCTAGTAGAAACTTACATTCTCTCTGGGTGAAAAAGGCCAAGATTTATTATTATTAGTGGTAATAATAGAACGAATTATTGAAACGCGTATAAAAACCTATAAACATTTGTAGGACTATTCCAGATATTTCCACAAACTCCTATCTTTCGCAATGTAATGTGAGTTTCTCCTGCTTTTGTATTCATGTCGTGTGATATCTATTCTGTGATTTTTCTTTTCTTCTTTTACCATCTCTTGAATATCATTCTACAGTGACTTCTGTCCATTTCTCTATTTTGTCAAATTATAAGACTCGCCCATATATTTTATTATTACTGAGTTTCATATCGTTCTATTATGGTCAATTTATAAAGTATTTTTATAAATTACATCCTACCCATCATGCCCTGTTTCTGAGGCACTTTAATTATAGTTTATCTTCTCAATAGCGTTATCGGTTCGATAACATATCAAATTGCGTTTCTGAACGCACAATTATACGATAAATGTCAGTAAATTTCAATGGGCCATTAGACAGTTTATCTTATGGATAACTTTGTTCAGTCAATAACTATTGGTAGTTTAACCGAGTGCCTCAGAAACCGGGCATTAGACATAATAACATCATTATATGCAATATAATGGAAAGGTTTCATTAATACCCGTTCAGTAGTATTTATGTGAAAGGGTAATAAATATCTACGTATCTTCAAAAACTTTGCTGTTTATAATTAGGAGTACCATGTCTGAAGCCATGAGCGGTTGCTAGCTAGTTATATTAGTACAATGCTTAGTTTCAGAATTAATTATCTCACCGTCAAACAAAATTAAGACGCTAATAAGAATATAAAAGCTTTTGTAGTATCAAATGACAACTTAATTAAACTTAAAATTAATGTTAATTCATACTATTTAAAAATATGATTTACCTCATTCTTTATTTATTTATTAAGTCATATAGATTGTAGACTATGAATACATGTATATATGAATGTATGTTATCGAAATACAGCGGCCGTGATTGTATTTTTAGTACGAGCGTATAAATAAAAGATAGTAGGAGGCCACGGCGGATCACACAGTGACCCCTTAACCTGTGCCATTCGCTAAACTAGTTAATCTAGAATTGACTTTGATAGCTGTATGCTAAATATATTGTAATACATAAATGGCGCTTTTTCTACTACTAACTTCTATAAAACGTACCTGAAAAGAAAGACTTTTAACCCAAATGCAAAAACGCTAAAACTTTTTTTTTGTTATAGAGTCTTCTTTTTTTATAGTTGCACGGCAAAATGACTGCACCATGCCTGATGGTAAGCACAGTACAGTCCAAAAACAATGGCGACCATCGAGTTAGGGATGATCGATATTAGAAAAACATCGATGTTGACATCGATGTTAACATCGATTAGAAAGTATCGATGTACAATTAACATCGACAGCAAAACATCGATGTCTAAATACACCGATGTTTTTGGTAGAAAATAAAACTATTGTACATATTAAATGTTTATGTTAATGGAAACACAATATTTAACATTCCCAGTACTTTTTGGACACACTCTGCAAAAAAATTAACATCGTCAGGTGTTTTCCCTTAAGTCTTCCCTTCCATTCCCAAAAAACAAAAGCAATTCATGCTGTTGCCAGTAATTATATTGAAACTAATGGCAAAATATTTATGTATTTTCAATACTCAAAAAGTCGCTAGAATTCGCTATTTTTTTAAGCTACTTGTTTACAAAAAAGCGTCGTTAATAATATCCAAAATCCGCTAGATCTAGAGACTACCTCACTAAAATGGCAACAGTGAGAAAATGCAAAGAAATAACTATTCGTGTGGCTTACATTGATTACGTTGATAAGTGTCATCTAGTGTAAAATAGTTGAACTTGATAGTTATCTAGTCACTAGCTAGTACATCCAACGCTAAATGGCCCTAAAGGATATATTGATATTTCGATATTTTATTCCAAATACATCGATGTGTCGATGTTATCGAAATCAAATCATCGATGTAAAAACATCGATGTTTAGTCAACATCGATGGATATCGATCATCCCTACATCGAGTGACACACTATTCATCGCTGGTCGCCGCTGTCATGCCTGCAAAAAGCTGAATATGCACAGGCTGATCCCGAAACGCGACCCGCAGAAGCGAATCACCATGACGGACTTTTTGCTCGTTGCGACCCAGTCAGGCTGTAAAACCCTACCACCCCACTTTCGCCATTGCCTCGTTCGTTATTCAGCAAGGTGCACCACGTGCAGGTGAGGTTGGCTTGGGTATCTCAAGTCTTATGATGTTTTTCGATACCCCTTACACCCCGAAGTCCCCCGAGTCTGTTGTTAATTCGATTGAGTATTCGTACGAGAAAACTTAACTTAACCCCTCAACAAGCTAAGCTAATACGCTAAGCGTAAACCCCTAAGCTCCCGTAATAAAGCCAAATTTAATAGCACCTCATGTTTATAAATCCGTCAAGCCGTTCAGACGTACTTGCGTTAAAATTTAATTTATCAGAGGAATACAGAATATAATTTTAGCTCTATGAATTTCTTAAATATTATTTTCAACGTTATAATCTTAATATTACTTTGAAAAACTTCATATTTTATTTCTTAACTAATCATTGCTAACAGTTAGAGAAAAATAATTTTGGAAATTCTTAAAAAAGGTAAGAAAAATCATAGTTAAGATTTTTTTTAATTGAATGTATGTATAGCATTTGACCAAAATCTCACTTCGTTTTGTTTTAAGTGATGATATAAATAAACTTAAAGGGGTAGACTGTAATATACAGCCATCGGAACCATAATAAAATCGAATACCCTATACCGAATACTGTCTTCATCAGAAACTTACAGACTGTAGAGTTCCAACTTATCTAGATCGGCGCAGTATTCGAATGCTTTAACACTGAGCCATAATAAATGGATGCTAGTAGGGTTTATGTAAACATGCCTGACTATCCACCACGCTTAGGTTGAAAATTTGTCGTCAACTATAAGTGTATTCCGGAATCTAAATTTAAGAACCAGTCTTCCCTCTACATTTATACCGTTTCGCATCTTAAACTACAACGTCATATAAAATCAGGTGCGTATTAAAAAGGTTTCAAGAGACTGTGCAAAAACTGTGTAGGCGGTAGAGCCACGCTGAAGCTATTACTGATTCCAGCATGAATAGTTCGGTTACGTGAAGTAACAGTGCTTGCATTATTGCGTTTCGATCCGTCAGTGAGAGCGCTGGATACCCAACTCCCCTCCCCCTCCCCACTTCCCCACTCCCCTAATTCCAAACACAGGCTGGCAACGCACTTGCGACTCCTCTGGTGTTGCAAGTGTCTATGGACGGTGGTGATCACTTAACATCATGTGACCCACCTGTTCGCTAGCCTTCTATGATATATAAAAAAAGGTATCTATTCCGAATAATTCAATCCACGTAAAAGTTACCTTATTTAACTAAACGACGATCTAAATTTTTTATAACTTATATAATAATATTTATCTTTCGGAATTTTTATATTTTTTGATAGAATGAATTATAATTACACTGATGATAAACCCCATCCTATTCGATATACTATTTGCATTCTTATATCTAATGTACACGTTACATATAACAGTTGACGTGCGTGTCGTAGTTACAAATGTTTTAGAAAAAGCTTTTCTGTAATGTACACACCCACTCACAATTTTACATTTCTTTAATACATTTTTTAAAAAGCGCGTGCGTAGCCGCGGGTAACAGCTAGTGAATTATAATTACATTCCATAAAAACTATTAAGGACATCTCCCTGCTCTGTTTCTCAACCGATTTTCTTCATCCTTTTTCTGTTTTGTAGCTATTGACGAACTTTAGTGTTATAAATTGAAAAAGTTTTTTTTCTCGACCATTTTTCTCTTTATGGACCACTGGACAAGCACTCGTTTTATTTTATACAATGTAATTTTTATGTTATAAAGTAGGAATAATGTTAAATGATATCTAATATATAAAAATCTCATGTCACGGTGTTGAAATTTTAATTATATATGTGGCAAGTATGAGAATAGGTTGTAAAGTATATTTTATACCTCTAGGTGATTAGGGTGTCCATATCCAGATAAAAAAAAATGACTATTTTTATTTTTTGTATTTGTCATCACAAAATACAAATGTCACCCCAAACTTTCACGCCCCTAACCCCAACCTCCCATTTTGTATTCACGCCTTTAGAATTTTTGGATGAACAATATCCAAATTATTCAACGGTAGTTAGTATTTCAACGTTCGTATTTCAAAAACGAAATTATTGATCTTGTTGAATGACAGATGGCTTTGTCATCGCAATATACAAATCACCCCGTACATGTCACCCCAAACTTTCACGCCCCTAACAACAATGAACAATATCCAAATGATTCAACGGTAGTTAGTATTTCAACGTTCGTATTTCAAAAACGAAATTATTGATCTTGCTGAATGACAGATGGCGCTACGTCCACCTTATCAAAATTTCTTCCACAGATGCGTAAGTCATTCGCTAAACCAACTAGGTATGTATTTGAGAGTCTCCTGAATTGTTTTGTAACACAGTTTGTAACGGTGGGAGTCACTGCAATCGGGTTGTAGGTTTTTAAGATTTTTCAAGTATGGAATTCGAAATACGATTGGAACAGGTAGGTAACCGATTTCACGCAGACAAAGTTGCGCGGGTCACAGTTATATATAACTGACCTTAATATAATCGTAGTCCTGACATCAATCACAATAGGAGTCTAATCCTGAGTACTCAATCGGTAAGTCTCGTGTTAGATCCACTGTAGAAACAGAGGTGTCTTCCCGGAGGAAGGTATGGCCGTTATCACCACGCGAGCCCACGAAGTATTGGTTATCTCAAACTCCGAAAAATCCATTGTTCGGTTTTTTTATAATACGAGAACATTTTTCATATTTGGGTTTCTTCACGATATTCTCCTTCACCGTCAGTATTACAAATTTAAATTACCTACGTACACAAATTTGGAAAAATTCGTTGTTATATAATCGGCATTC
>MU158913.1:63903-103352 GCA_015888305.1 Antheraea pernyi | reverse complement strand
ATTGTTGAGTACAATAGATTCGTATTTATTCCAATCACTTATTACTTGGTAAAAACAAACTTTTTTTATTAAATGATTCTTAATATGCTCACATGGGAATGTAAGCCCGTTATGTAAGTTCAGTATAACAGTAAAATTTTCTTTCTGTATTTAGATATTCATAGCTTTTGATAAATGCTAAACTAATATAACCTACAGATTAATACTGCAGACAACGTTGAGAGAAAAAGTAAAGCTTTCTAAAATCAACAAGACTTTTTTACAAGCTCGTATCTGTGTAAACTTAACACAGTATAGTATCGCAGACCACTTTCTTATGTCACCTACATTTTTTTTCAAATTTCAACAGTTTCATTATGTCTAAACAAATTGACATACTAAAATTGAATGAGTTTTGAATAAAAACTTAACCCAATTACATTTAATAGTTGTATTAAAATACAAGGAAATTACTCACAACTTTCTAGAACTTCTAAATTGTCATAAATTAATTCTAGAGATGAATGATTAGTATCATCTCTGATGATTATCCATCAGTGAAAGTCCTTTTTGGAATAGGTTAATTTCGTGCGGGGTTAAATGTAAACAAAAACAGTGAAAGTAGTTTTTTTCATAGTCAAATCAGGTTCAAAAATTTGACTCTCTATAATTCAATAATTACTTTTTGTTTATTAACAACGACTTTCAGAAAAAAATGGTATAGATGCAAAATAATTAGAAAAAGCTTTCCCGTACCGGGAATCGAACCCGAGCCTCCTGGGTGAAAGCCAGGTATCCTAGCCACTAGACCATACGGGATTACACGCAGTTCACATATTTATAGATTAAGTTTCGTCGAATAATACTTACTAAAGTAACCTAAAAACATTTTTTTTTAATTGTAGCACGGCAAAATGACCGCACCGTGCCTGATGGTAAGCACAATCCAAAAACAATGGCGACCACTGAGTAACACACTATCCATCACCGGTCGCCGCTGCCATGCCGGCCTGCGAAAAGCTGGAAATGCACAGGCTGATTCCGAAACGCGACCCGCAGAAGCGAATCACTATGACGGTCTTTTTCGCCATATACATACATGTTGGTTGCGACCCAGTCAGGCTGTAAAACCCTACCACCCCGCTTTCGCCATTGCCTCGTTCGTTACTCAGCAGGGTGCACCACGTGCAGGTGAGGTTGGCTTGGGTGTCTCAAGTCTTAGATGTTATTGGAGATCACTCAAGCCTAAATGTTGATATATTTCAATATATAACAACGTCACAATACCACAAACTCACTAACTTTAATTCTTTATAATATTAGTATAGATATACATATATTTAAACATGTGAAATATACCTAATGGCAATATAAAAAATATAAACCGACGTATATCATTTTTACATAAATATTTCTGCTATCCAAATAATACATAGTAAATTCTTAAAAATCATTAGTTCAGTAACTCTGTTTAAAGTTGTAAGTACAGTCATACATTATTTTACATCAAAAGCAAGAGAAATTAATTAACGCATATATCTCTTTCGAACATATTGCATTAACTGAACGAACGTTAGTGTGTGAGCGAAACGTTACTATGTTGCATAGACTTTAATCTTTTTAAATGGGAACATGATATTATATTAATACTGGTTTCGTACTGGATTCTCTTGATCCGATAACAGGGTAACAGGAAACTATACAACGGGACTGTGTGGCCGACTCGCCTCTCGCTTCCACAGCCTCAGGGCATGACAAGACATCCGTACCGATTCAGATGGTTATTACCGATATTGGAATGAGCGCGTAAAATAAATATATTTCTAGGTATTATATTTTTTTCTCTATGATCGAAGTTCGCCCACTAGACGAACTTGTATATATTAGTTGTGTGCTCATCACGCAAAAACTACTGTATAGATTTCGATAAATTTCGTTTGTTTTGCTTCATTGACACTTTGTCCTTATAAAAAAAAAGAATTACCAATTCAAAGTTTTGTGTTAAATTGTATGAATTTGTGCTCATTGAGGCTGCTGTAGCTAATCGACTCCGTAACATTCAAAGAACAATAACGACGTCTCTGGACACATCGTACTGTGCACGGATTTTTCGGATAGTCCGTCAAGGTTACAAGGATACCCAGACTATGAAATAACCTCGGAGTTGATGCTAGCCTTTGTTGAAGTGATGATTAATACAAAAAAGTTTCGGAAAACCTGGTCCGAAGGCCAAAAGACCATGAAGGTTTAGTATGTTGTCTCATGTAATAAAAATGGTATATAACCTGCCAGGTAAACAATATATATCCTACGTGTCATAGTAGTACCGGGTTAGTCAAATAGTTAAGACCAATCCCTAGTCCAAAAAATATTTAGTTCTAAAAATACGAAAATAAACGAATAAATTCTCCACAATTCATTAAAGTATACCATTATATACCAATTGAACAGATGACAGTTAAAGAAAACATTGAACGCCCTGAAATTTTGTCCCATTACTGCCATCTAGTATAAAAATTTAGAATTATTTCTTTGGCGTAACAAGATAAAAATCTTTTCAAAAATGTTATCTTTCTCATTATTCTACGTTTGTAGAAAAAACGACACTAACAATAGAAAAAAGGTATTTAATACATTGGAAGTTTTAATACAAAAGAAATACAAACAACAAAAACAAAAAAACAAAATGTTGACTATAGCTAACTTCAGGGTGTCGGTTATTCGTAACGGTGTGCGCGCGCAATGTAAAAATTTTCATCATTTTTCCCTAACGCGACAAAAGGAGTATAAAATCAAGTTGTGTCGACATTGCACATTATATGATACCTAATCTGTGTTCTCTGTGACTATATCCAGAGCGATCAAAATGTTTAGCGAGTGCTGTAATTACGTCGAGAAAATGGAATCAACATATTGCAGAATACGCGACATGGCTTCCGAGTTGTGAAGAATTGTTAACGCAATAAAAGAATAACCTTATTATGGACAATAGGGATTACGAATGTTTACTTTAAATTAAAGCATAGATACAGTAAATAAATAAATGGCAGTGTTAGATGATTAGTATAGTGATATTTTAACTTTCTTGGTATTAAGCTTTTGAAGACAATACACGCAATCCCGAACTGACAACTATACTCAGCGCAGCCAAAAGATGATAAGAACTATACACGAATCTCCATTACTCTTATCATATACGTATTTCAAATATGACGACGTATACGATAAACATACGTTGTGAATTAAAAAAACACATAAAACTATGTTAATAGTTCCAGACTTATCAGCAAATACTAAATACATACAAATTCGCCAAGTAATACGGGTACGGTAGTGCGGTTAAGCTGTTAAGGCCTTGCAAGGCAAATATCGTAGAAAAAAATCGAATGATACGGGTATTTGTCAAAGCTGCAAATACTTGAACAAACATTTGCAATTTACGGTCGTATTTTTTTCACTTTTCATATAATGTATTTTAACTTTTTTTGTAATTGATGTATAAATAACAATTACTTGACGGCAGTGTACTAACGAATACAAAATGTGAATTATTCTTGAATCAACTTATTGCACAAACTTGTTACTCTGAATACAGCTACTAATATAAATATTGTCTTTCCTCGCGGCTTCTCTCGCTGTATTGTAGATTTGACCTATCCTTTGAATTCAGTACTTGTTTCTGGGTGAAAGGTATCCTATGTTCTTTTCTGTATTCCCGTTAACGGGTCTGCAAAACTTCATGAGCGGTTGAGTAGTCCAGGTGTGAATAACAAACTAACAAACTCACATTCGTATGTATAATATTAGTTACCATAACAGATAGGATGGATATAATGATAAACATTCAAAAGCTTATATTTTATACATCAAAGGAAAATTGTCACAACTTGAAACAGTACTAGGACAAATGAGAAGAAAACAAAGGTCACTCCCACATTTTCTATAAACGAGGTAACTTTCTTTTAATCACGAAACATTTCTTTTTTCACTCGAACACGAGATACTCACGGTACTGTACGTACCTGATTATACTATTATATGCAATAAAAAAACGGCAACCACCGATAGTGTTCATCACCAATCGCGAGCATCATGTCGAAATGTGGCAGATCAAAAGAGTCTATCGTGGATTTATCACCGTGAATATGGCGAAAAGTGTCTGGGGTAGTTTGTGACCCACGAATACCGTTGAAACCCAAGGAGAAGGTGTATAAAACTATAATAAAACCAGTTGTGTTATAATTCCGATTGCTGGGCCATGAAAGAGACGTACAAGATAAGATTACATGTGGCAGGGATATATGGTCTAACTAGAAGATTAAGAAAAAGTATATCTAAGAATGTTTGAAAATAGCACCAGTGACAGGGAATTCGAAGAGTAATAGGTTAGCATGGTACCACAACAAAACAAAAAAAAACAAATTCTACATCCCGCACAATCTAATTTAAACATACTTGAGAAATATTCATTACACATCTTACCTTTTAATAAAGAAAGAAGTAACTCAAAAAAATAACGCTAGTGTATTTACTATACTGCTTATTATATATATTGCTTCTTTAATTTAAAAAAAGATCGAACTCAAAATTTACGTTTTTTGAGTTTTCACCAGAAGGTCATTGATATTGCGAGAAGAACACGTCCAATTCAAAAGTCACTTTAATACGATCGAAACTACAAAAATTGTTCTTGGTAAACGAAAATAGTAAAACTATTGTTCTCTTTTTGATTCAAACGTGCGACTAAAACTTAATCTCCGAAGATAATAAGGGCTTAAGCGTAATATAGTCATGAATTTAATAAAAAATGTGTGTGTACTTATGTACACGCGTTAGAAGTTATACTTCTTTGGCGTAACAAGATAAAAATCTTTTCAAAAATGTTATCTTTCTCATTATTCTACGTTTGTAGAAAAAACGACACTAACAATAGAAAAAAGGTATTTAATACATTGGAAGTTTTAATACAAAAGAAATACAAACAACAAAAACAAAAAAACAAAATGTTGACTATAGCTAACTTCAGGGTGTCGGTTATTCGTAACGGTGTGCGCGCGCAATTTAAAAATTTTCATCATTTTTCCCTAACGCGACAAAAGGAGTATAAAATCAAGTTGTGTCGACATTGCACATTATATGATACCTAATCTGTGTTCTCTGTGACTATATCCAGAGCGATCAAAATGTTTAGCGAGTGCTGTAATTACGTCGAGAAAATGGAATCAACATATTGCAGAATACGCGACATGGCTTCCGAGTTGTGAAGAATTGTTAACGCAATAAAAGAATAACCTTATTATGGACAATAGGGATTACGAATGTTTACTTTAAATTAAAGCATAGATACTCATTTTCATATCAAATTTATTAACGAATCACAATTTTTTTTTATGAACTTACATCTAATTTACTAATATAATTTTTAACGAAAACATAAACTCTCAAGGAATTTATATAACAGCAATTTTTATTACTTATACATTATCACCAATATAATTTACATCAGCTGAGTGAAGATGAAGTGAAGTGTAAAAAAAGAAGACTGATAACTTAGACTTGGATGTAAAAAAAACCGTATCAATGACATAACACTTTATAGATTATTAAACCATTACTAACAGTTCTTTGAAGTTTAACATTCTGAGAGCAGTCTTATACATTGTAAAAGTGAGGTTATGTTCTTAGCTAAATTATTCAAACGATTTTTGTAGCATGAGTGATATTTATTTAATATAAACACTTCTGCATATAATATTTTTACTGCAGGAGGATTATAACAAAATCATAAATCATTGGTAAAAAAGTGATATTTAAAAGGCACATTACGATATGGTCAAAAACAGTACAAGCATATTTCATTTATTTCTAAATACTTGTTTTGAATTACATATGACGATATACATTTTGTAGAAATTGAATGTGTTTTATTAATAAATTTAACCATTTTAATTAAGAAATTTTGCCATTGTTTTTATTGTTTGAAATCATTCACATTAATCGTTCATCAATATTTTTTATATAACCACTCCTTAATTGCTTTTTTGTCTAAATGAAAATAGTGTTGAATAAAAAAAAATGGGTTCATTTATATAAATCACACTTCAAAAGATTACAACCAAGCCCAATATTATCCGTCTCCTTTATTCGTAAATCCAATTATTAGGTATATTTAGAATCAAACACTAAGGTTAATTATTCATGTATCAGTCACATAATTTCCTATCCATCGGAATCGGATCGAAAATTACAGTTACAAACAATAATTATTAATAATAGATTCAAACGAATTAAGAAAATGCAATAACCAAAACATCCCTAACGATTTTTTTGTTATTCCAACCGACACTAATTTTGAAATAACAATACTGTCAACATCTGCTGTAATTTTAAATATGAACAACATCAATCACTTATGTTGTACATTAAACAAGTAATATTATAATAACAATGAAAATAATATCAAATAATATCATAACTATAAGGCACGTGGGAAGACACATGTAATGTAAGGAACTTAATTATTAATACTTAAACTGTATACATATTTATGAAGAATTGACCACAACAAAACAAAAAAAAACAAATTCTACATCCCGCACAATCTAATTTAAACATACTTGAGAAATATTCATTACACATCTTACCTTTTAATAAAGAAAGAAGCAACTCAAAAAAATAACGCTAGTGTATTTACTATACTGCTTATTATATATATTGCTTCTTTAATTTAAAAAAAGATCGAACTCAAAATTTACGTTTTTTGAGTTTTCACCAGAAGGTCATTGATATTGCGAGAAGAACACGTCCAATTCAAAAGTCACTTTAATACGATCGAAACTACAAAAATTGTTCTTGGTAAACGAAAATAGTAAAACTATTGTTCTCTTTTTGATTCAAACGTGCGACTAAAACTTAATCTCCGAAGATAATAAGGTAACAAAGAAAAGTAAAACGAAATAAGCCAATGTTTTTTTTTTTTTTTTTTTTTTCGAACGGACTATGCTATTGACCTGGCAAGGTCTTTACAGCTTCACCGGACTACATCCAATGCTTTAAGAAAACGTAATTATTTGATTTACTTTAATTCATTTAAAAATGCATAAATTAAGATTTATTGAAAAACATGTTTCGTAGTTTATTCGGTGTCATTGGATTTAATTCGGTTTTATGCTAAATATACAACAATATTTAGCATAAAACGGAATTAAAGTGCAGTGTCGTATTGAAGTTGCACATTATATGATACCTAATCTGTGTTCTCTGTGACTATATCCAGAGCGATCAAAATGTTTAGCGAGTGCTGTAATTGATTATGGTTAAATTAAAACCTACAAAGTAAAAAACGTCAAGCACTCGCCACTTTGGTTGCTATCGTGTCTCCAGGAATGACCCTGACAATCGATTGTTCTTTTTTTTGGAATCGTAGCTATGAATCCATGTTTCGTCACTTGTCACCATGTCCCACACCAAATATGACGTACCTTCGTTGGATTTCCTAAGCATGGTATTGCACAAAGTGACGCGACCTCCTTTTTGAGCATCATTTAAATTGGGAGTCAGCAATCGGGAACACAATTTATTCACAAATGTTTTTATAAGATTGACTGTATCTGACTCATACCTATGCCTAACGATGCTCGAATCTCATGGTAAGTAACATGCCCGTCTGTTTCGATTATCGATGGTTGATCGATGTTTTCTCTTTTCACTGCAGTATACAAAATCATTTCAAAAATTGTCACTGAGTTTAACATGACCGCGTTGGACTTCTGTAAATCAACTATAAACAGTCGACTTGCACAGTGGTTCATTGCCAAAAGTAGTTTGAAGGCGAACGACACTCTGGTGACGTCTCAAATTGTATTTAAAATAGGAGTAAATCATACTACGAAAGTTATTCCGAGTAAATTCATGTTAATATTTAAAATAGAGTCAAAATGTAATAACGAGTGACGAATAGATGACACAACCTGCTTTTTAAAGTTCTTCTTCTTCTTGTTTTTGGTAACCAATCTTCAAGATTGTTACTGCCATTGTCGTGTAGCTAACAAGTATCATGTGATATACGACATATATAATTTGATGTGCGTCCGGAAAAACTTAGATAATCTGGATTTAGTAAAAGACTGACATATTGTAAATAGCAGAAACCATAACAAACTGGTCACTCCATGTTTCAGGCTTACTAAGACCAGTAACAGTTTTTTAGGTAATATTGTTAAGTTTTATAATAAAGTCCCAAAACACATTACCGATTTGCCTGATAGTGAGTTCAAGAACTATGTCAAGCGGGTTTTAATATCTAAAGGCTATTATAGGGTGGATCAATACGTGAATGATTGTGACGTCTGGAAATGACGCCCCTCTCTGTGCATCCACTAATAACGAATGTGAATATTTATATTACTATAGAAATATATGACATGAAAAAATAAACCAGATCGAGTTTCTTGCCGGTTCTTCTCGATGACTGGGCTGTTTTCCGAACCGGTAGTAGCTTTGACGTTCATAAGCGCCTTCTCAGAGCCTAAATTGAATAAAGGATATTTTGATCTCTTACGCCGTGAGGTTGAGCGCACGCACTCCCACGAACTCGCGAAATAATAAATAGCGTCACTAATGTAAGGAACTTAATTATTAATACTTAAACTGTATACATATTTATGAAGAATTGACCACAACAAAACAAAAAAAAACAAATTCTACATCCCGCACAATCTAATTTAAACATACTTGAGAAATATTCATTACACATCTTACCTTTTAATAAAGAAAGAAGTAACTCAAAAAAATAACGCTAGTGTATTTACTATACTGCTTATTATATATATTGCTTCTTTAATTTAAAAAAAGATCGAACTCAAAATTTACGTTTTTTGAGTTTTCACCAGAAGGTCATTGATATTGCGAGAAGAACACGTCCAATTCAAAAGTCACTTTAATACGATCGAAACTACAAAAATTGTTCTTGGTAAACGAAAATAGTAAAACTATTGTTCTCTTTTTGATTCAAACGTGCGACTAAAACTTAATCTCCGAAGATAATAAGGTAACAAAGAAAAGTAAAACGAAATAAGCCAATGCTTTAAAAATAAAGTAATTATTTTATTTACTTTAATTCATTCAAAAATGCATCAATTCAGACTTATTGAAAAAATTGTTTCGTAGTTTATTCGGTTGTCATTGGATTTAATTCGGTTTATGCTAAATATACAATAATATTTAGCATAAAACCGAATTAAATTGCAGTGTCGTATTGAAGTGGCTGTTGAATTAGACGTATTCTTCCGCCAGTGTTTAATTTACTTTCTGGTGAAATCTTGAATAACGTAAATGCTGCGTTAAATCATTTTCAATTATAGTAGCAATATATATAATAAGCACATCATATGCTTCCATACAACGAATTGAATAGATGACACAGATAATATATTTTCTAATAAGAATAATAACTATTTGAAATACCTATAACTTGGTGATTGGCATTCATATTAATGAAATAATTATATCTTTAATTGGGCCACTTTCGTAGTTCATAGATCACATTATTATTATGTTCATGGTCATCTTCATAAGGGAATTTAACTACATGAGAACAAACCGATGTTGAAATTGATTCTTGACATTTTGTTGATGCAATGTATATTCAAAGTAATATATGAGAGTCAGATAGAAACAAAACAGTCAAAATAGGGCTAACCTAAAATTTGATAATAGAAAAAAGTACTAAATTTTAGTTCTATCCATAGATAATCATTCCGAATATTTTAGTATAACTTATTCGTGTTACCAATTTAAATCAGGAAAATCGATAATCAGATACAATATACAATACATTGTTCTATATCGTACTAATTTTTTACCACACTACTTTGTCGCCTTTCGTTTTATACGACTCATATGCTGAATCAAACAATCACACGTGTCTCCAATACTTTTAAGAATAAATATCTTATATATCTAACGGGAAAACAATAACTTATACCTATGTGTATATAGGAAATATCACAAAAACACCGACTCACATCGAATAATACAGTCCCATCAAATGTGCTGTAAATATAACAATATCACATCTGAAATTCACATCTTCTATAGTTATGTAATTACAGTGAAATATCAATTCAAATAAATTAACATCTGTTCATTTGAACATTGTTAATATTGAAATGTTATTTCAAACTGACATGCCTATAAACAGAATAATGATTTACGTTTTGTTAAATTTAAAAAAAAATTGAGGAATAAAGAAAATTAATAGTAAAGAAGAAAAGTAATCTTATTTCAATATATTTAGTTAGAATTGAGTCACACAGAAGCAGAACCGACAATGTCTCATTTTTCCCATATAGAATTTCCTCTCATCTTTATAAATATCACAAATTTAGAACATATCACTGGTAATAATAGTTTAACGCGTTCTGAGAAAAATAACGCGTACACTTGATCAATGAACGTGGATTTTGCCGGTTTTGCATCTACATATATGGCGCAATTAGTTGGCGCCAGAACCACCATCAGTGTAGTCAGTGGCGATGGTTCCCAAGATATGTTCAAAGAAGCCATCACCATAACGCAGTCGGTAAACGGAGGCGCTAAGATAGCGCTGCACCGTGTTCGCGCATACAGACGACGGACTAGACTCGGTCACGCATATGTCACGTGACGCAGCGCATAACGTCACTGCCTGGGACCATATATCCGATGTTACTGGAGATTTCAATAAAATAAAAAATGAATTAAAAATCGTTTTGGTTCAATATCAACAATCGAGTCAAATAAGAACTCAATTAGTAATTTCCTATTTTAGTAATATATATAGGATTTTTTAGTAATGAGTAGGAAAAATTTAATAACGTATGGAACACTTAGTACTGTGCCGTTGTTTCATTATAACTTTAATTTTTACAATTACTATATTTGTAACTTATTTATTTGTATAACAAGAAATCGTTGTACGTATTATCAGAATACTAATAACGTTTTTACACCTTTTATAAATAAAATGGACAAAGGTGGTTTTATTTCTATATGACTTAATACACTCACTGAACGAGAAACGTAACAAACAAAAAATTAATGTCACAGTATTCAGTTCCTAGTGCGGGAATCTACAGTTATTTTTATGCCATATAACATCATTTTGTTAAATACTTTTTCTTTCACTTTTACTATGACGAGTTTATCATTGTATAGTGGTAGGATACAGACACTAACACTATTTGAATACTGTATACATACCGACTCATCCCAGAAGGCAATATGCTAAAGCATATCACTATTGCGGGTATTACACTTAGTAAAAGATGTATATTACTTTTCATGTAATGTTTTTCTTAATACACTCACTGAACGAGAAACGTAACAAACAAAAAATTAATGTCACAGTATGCAGTTCCTAGTGCGGGAATCTACAGTTATTTTTATGCCATGTAACATCATTTTGTTGAATACTTTTTTTTTCACTTTTACTATGAGGAGTTTACCATTGTATATTGCATATCACGATTGCGGGTATTACACTTAGTAAAAGATGTATATTACTTTTCATGTAATGTTTTTGTCACACAATAATAAGTCTAAGCATTTAACCATAATCACATCTGATGTTAAATGACAAGAAAAAATCCTACCAATAATGCTATTGTTTATCACCATTGGAAGGAAGGATTCGAAAGTACGTCGATCGACGCGATGTCCGAACACACTATCAATTCAATCAATATCGCTTCAAAAACTATAACTTACTAAAAACTATAACCTACTAAAACCTATAAGTTACTAAAACCTATAACCAACTAAAACCTATAACCAACTAAAACCTATAACTTACTAAAACCTATAACCTACTAAAGCCTACAACGTATAAAAAAAAGAAAATAAAAAATAATTCCACTCACAGAAACGTTGCATACCCACGTCACAGTATGGTAAAATTTTTTGTATAGTTTCAACCCCTCCGATACCGGCCAAACTGTTTCCGACTAGTATATTTGAGTTTGGTATAGTGGCATTTGATATTATCTTTGCCGCTTCCGATTTCAATGCCTGGAATATAAATGAGCTGAATCTATATTTATGTAGCAATAAAAAAAAAATTAAATAACAAAATTGTTGAGAGTGATTTTTTAACTAGAAACGGAAGTTACACGCACCGATTTTACACACCATAAAGTTAGTTTTAGTGTAAAACGGAAGTGGAATGAACAAAACATGACACACCGTGAAGTGAGTTTTGACTTGAAACGAAGTCGCACGCGCCAATGTAACACACGATGAAGTTAGGTGACAAACAGTTTCTTACGAAATATTAGTTTTATAATTTATTTGTTATTTATTCAGACTTTTAATCATAGTATTTAATTTTGTTCTTCAACTTTTGACTCGATTCAGAATGGTGAAAATGTGTAAAATGATTTTCTTTTATATTGACACTATCTATATAAGTACATTCTTTTATAATCAGTATATTTTGTAGGTGGTAGACCCACGCTGAAGCTATTACTGGTTTCAGCACGAATGGGTCGGCTCACCCGGGGTACTACCATCCGACCCACAGAAATAACGACGTCAAGTAACAGTACATTGTTGCGTTTCGTTCGGTCAGTGAGAGCGCCGGAGGCCACTTCCCTTTCCCCCCTCCCCAACCCCAAACAGGTTGGCAACGCACTTGCGACTCTCCTGATGTGGCAAGTGTCTATGGACGGTGGTGATCACTTAACATCAGGTGACCCGCCTGTTCGTTTGCCTCATAATATGATATTTTAAAAAAAATCAACGTTTCACCACGGTTTCAGCTGCTCTTAAATGATGATGTAGTCTATGATTGTAAACTCTCTAAGCCTAAAGGTTCAAGGTGTGTCAGAACACACCTACAGAAAAAGTATGTACCCGATCGAGTTTCTTGCCGGTTCTTCTTGATGACTGGGTTGTTTTCCAAGCCGGTGATAGTTTTGATGTTCATAAGCGCCTTATTAGGGCCTAAACTGAATAAAGTATTTTTGATTTGATGCTTGGTAACAGATTTACAACTTACACTTGCTTATCAAGCAGACATTAGAAAAAGTCTGTTAAATGTCTGTTTTTGTGGTTTCTTGTGGTGTACTTGAATGTTGTATTTACAATCATGTTTATCACATAAATTGTTACATTCACAGTGTATACAAAAAAATGGACAAGCAAGCATGATTGTAAATACAACATTCAAGTACACCACAAGAAACCACAAAAACAGACACACCTACAGAAAAAGTATGTACCCGATCGAGTTTCTTGCCGGTTCTTCTTGATGACTGGGTTGTTTTCCAAGCCGGTGATAGTTTTGATGTTCATAAGTATTCAGTTCCTAGTGCGGGAATCTACAGTTATTTTTATGCCATATAACATCATTTTGTTAAATACTTTTTCTTTCACTTTTACTATGACGAGTTTATCATTGTATAGTGGTAGGATACAGACACTAACACTATTTGAATACTGTATACATACCGACTCATCCCAGAAGGCAATATGCTAAAGCATATCACTATTGCGGGTATTACACTTAGTAAAAGATGTATATTACTTTTCATGTAATGTTTTTGTCACACAATAATAAGTCTAAGCATTTAACCATAATCACATCTAATGTTAAATGACAAGAAAAAAACCCTACCAATAATGCTATTGTTTATCACCATTGGAAGGAAGGATTCGAAAGTACGTCGATCGATCGCTTCAAAAACTATAACTTACTAAAAACTATAACCTACTAAAACCTATAACTTACTAAAACCTATAACCAACTAAAACCTATAACTTACTAAAACCTATAACCTACTAAAACCTACAACGAATAAAAAAAATAATTTAAAAAAATCCACTCACAGAAACGTTGCATACCCACGTCACAGTATGGTAAAATTTTTTGTATAGTTTCAACCCCTCCGATACCGGCCAAACTGTTTCCGACTAGTATATTTGAGTTTGGTATAGTGGCATTTGATATTATCTTTGCCGCTTCCGATTTCAATGCCTGGAATATAAATGAGCTGAATCTATATTTATGTAGCAATAAAAAAAAAATTAAATAACAAAATTGTTGAGAGTGATTTTTTAACTAGAAACGGAAGTTACACGCACCGATTTTACACACCATAAAGTTAGTTTTAGTGTAAAACGGAAGTGGAATGAACAAAACATGACACACCGTGAAGTGAGTTTTGACTTGAAACGAAGTCGCACGCGCCAATGTAACACACGATGAAGTTAGGTGACAAACAGTTTCTTACGAAATATTAGTTTTATAATTTATTTGTTATTTATTCAGACTTTTAATCATAGTATTTAATTTTGTTCTTCAACTTTTGACTCGATTCAGAATGGTGAAAATGTGTAAAATGATTTTCTTTTATATTGACACTATCTATATAAGTACATTCTTTTATAATCAGTATATTTTGTAGGTGGTAGACCCACGCTGAAGCTATTACTGGTTTCAGCACGAATGGGTCGGCTCACCCGGGGTACTACCATCCGACCCACAGAAATAACGACGTCAAGTAACAGTACATTGTTGCGTTTCGTTCGGTCAGTGAGAGCGCCGGAGGCCACTTCCCTTTCCCCCCTCCCCAACCCCAAACAGGTTGGCAACGCACTTGCGACTCTCCTGATGTGGCAAGTGTCTATGGACGGTGGTGATCACTTAACATCAGGTGACCCGCCTGTTCGTTTGCCTCATAATATGATATTTTAAAAAAAATCAACGTTTCACCACGGTTTCAGCTGCTCTTAAATGATGATGTAGTCTATGATTGTAAACTCTCTAAGCCTAAAGGTTCAAGGTGTGTCAGAACACACCTACAGAAAAAGTATGTACCCGATCGAGTTTCTTGCCGGTTCTTCTTGATGACTGGGTTGTTTTCCAAGCCGGTGATAGTTTTGATGTTCATAAGCGCCTTATTAGGGCCTAAACTGAATAAAGTATTTTTGATTTGATGCTTGGTAACAGATTTACAACTTACACTTGCTTATCAAGCAGACATTAGAAAAAGTCTGTTAAATGTCTGTTTTTGTGGTTTCTTGTGGTGTACTTGAATGTTGTATTTACAATCATGCTTGCTTGTCCATTTTTTTGTATACACTGTGAATGTAACAATTTATGTGATAAATGTAAAGTTAAATAAGACTTTTAACTTACCTGATTATCTGTTTGATTTTCCTTCTTAGTGTCTTTAATAACTGTTAACCGATATCGCCTAGGATTGTGCTGTAAAAAAACAAACATTTTAACCTTGTATAATGTATAGTGGTTCAGTGGTAGTGTGTTCAGACCACTGCGTCGATTGACTTATTGAAACTCTGCAATGAGTCATAGCTTTCAGTGAAGGAAATCATCTTAAAGAAACTATAGTATAGTAGGAGTGTCATATTTAATACCCACGTAGCTAACTGCACTGCATTTGAAAACCGGGAAGTGGATTTAGATGTCTCTAGGCCAAATCGTAATTTAACATCAGTTAAACAAACACTAAAATATATCATCATCACCCTGTAAGAGACCAACTGTGGAGCCACATGCCTCTTTCCAAACACCTCCCCAGCTCACAACGTATTGGCGATCTCAAACATCAAGAAATCCAGAGTTCAATATTTTCCTCACACGGTTTTACTATAAAAACATTTTCAAGTTCAGGTTACCTCAAATGTTGTCCATCACCGTCAGGCAACAGTGTTACCAATTTAACACAGTAAATGTACGGCGTATTCCGAAATATTCGTTAGTACACGCCAGGATTCGACAGCGAACATTAAATTTACATTCCATCGGTTAAATCACTCGACTACCGCGTTTTTAAATATAAAGTAAAAAAAAAATGTTTTTTTACAACACCTCTTAAGCATTATTTGCAGCAAAATACTAACTAATGTTTGGTAGAACTTTCAACTGGAACATAGAACTAAATTAATATGCCTCATTAATAACTCGTAACTTAAAAAAGGAGAGGCAGTCATAAGGGTTGGCAACAGAAGTGAAAACACAAAACAATGAAGAAACTGTGTTCTTCTTTGAATTTTTTAAATCAATTATAGTCCGGATTAATTAAAATAAATAAAAATAAATAAATATTAATTATTCAGACATATGATAGGCTGCACAAGCTCAAGACAAAAAATCGCTATTACATGTATACTTCGCTCCGCTATACTAATCTGACGTAAGCGCAATACGTCACGAGGGTATCGGTGACGCGAACCTATAAGTATTTCTCCTACGAAAAATCGTTAAACGCGAGTAAAGAAGATTCTACTTCAAAATGAATGCAAAGACACTAACTTGTGTGTCCGTTATCATCAGTATTCTATGGACATGGGGTTGCTGTGTTGTATCCGGGGAGTGCCTATTAACACAATCAGGATACATTTCCGCCAACACCGCAGAGCCATCACCGCCGAATAGACCTTTATTATACTCCTTTATAGCTATATCGTCTAATTTGTCGTATATTAGTGTTGCTATGTTAAGTTTTACACCTAAAAAAAATTTCAGTATTTTATCTATATGCATATAATAAAACTGTAACCAGGCAAAATCTTAAATTAATCATTAAATATTTTTTGAAAATTATATTGGGGGTGGAGTTTGTTATCGATAGAAAAGCCGAAAGTAATTTATTTTCAATTTTTGTCTATGTCTGTATGTCCTTGCGTCGCAGAATCACTCTGAAAGTACTGAACCAATTTTGAGGAAACTTGACACAGCGATAACTAATATTATAAAGTAACATATAGGGTACTTTTTGTCCGATAAAAAGCAAGACATTCTCCCGGATAAAGGACGAAATAAAAAAATAATTGTGTTTGTGTTATAGCAGACTAATTAGCTATAAATGTAAGCAATTTTATATCTGTATACTTCTTAAAAAAAGGGAATAAGAAAAATCCCAATTACTAGGCTTATTTGAGAAGCTTTTTCACACATCAACCAGGTATGTTTGTGTGGATCCCTGAATTGTTCGGATTTACAATTGGAAACGGTGGGTGTCGATGTAATCAGGTTCTAGGTCTTTTTAGATTTCACGCGTTGGGTAATTACATTTGGAAGCGGTAGTAACCGACTGGACGCAGACGAAGTTGCGCGGTTTAGCTAGTTTTATGATAAATATTCTGAGATATGTCTAGCATAAATAGCATGAAAATAAATCTCAAATAATATAGACTTAGGAACTTATGTTCGACAAATCTATACTAATATTATAAAGAGGTTTTCCTTTTGAGAGATTCAGCTATGTCTTATCCCAAAATAACAATTCCACGCGTACAAAGTCGCGGGCAGAAGCTATTAACTAATTAAATTATCTATAATAATATTATAAAGAGGTAAAGTTTGTGAGGTTGTAGGGGGTAATATCTAGGGAGTCGGAGAATAAATGGTCGAAAGAAAACGTTTCTAACGAACGATGCCTTAACTATGAGAGATATATGATTGAGTTCTAAAGAAAAGTTGTAGCTTGATAAATAAAGAGTATTTTGATTTTGATTTCCCCTTCGCTCTCTTCTCCCCAACTCTCCCCAATCCCCCTACCTCTTCCCCCCAAACACAGGCTGGCGACTCCCCTGGTGTAGCTAGATTTTATCAAAATCTCAATAGATTCTACGTGATCCAAACACCTCCCCAGCTCACAACGTATTGGCGATCTCAAACATCAAGAAATCCAGAGTTCAATATTTTCCTCACACGGTTTTACTATAAAAACATTTTCAAGTTCAGGTTACCTCAAATGTTGTCCATCACCGTCAGGCAGTGGTAGGGGTGAACACTGTGTCGGGTATAGTGTTAAAAACACCGGTTCTCATCCGATCATAAAAGATAAACAACGAGTGCAGTCAGTGCTTAGATGGGGGGCGGCCTGGGGACACCGGCTTTTTGTTGTAATTCTTTTTTAATAAATTTTTTTCCCTGTTTTTATACTTCTTAAAAAAAGCGAATAAGAAAAATCCCAATTACTAGGCTTATTTGAGAAGCTTTTTCACACATCAACCAGGTATGTTTGTGTGGATCCCTGAATTGTTCGGATTTACAATTGGAAACGGTGGGTGTTGATTTAATCAGGTTCTAGGTCTTTTTAGATTTCACGCGTTGGGTAATTACATTTGGAAGCGGTAGTAACCGACTGGACGCAGACGAAGTTGCGCGGTTTAGCTAGTTTTATGATAAATATTCTGAGATATGTCTAGCATAAATAGCATGAAAATAAATCTCAAATAATATAGACTTAGGAACTTATGTTCGACAAATCTATACTAATATTATAAAGAGGTTTTCCTTTTGAGAGATTCAGCTATGTCTTATCCCAAACCGCTATACTAATCTGACGTAAGCGCAATACGTCACGAGGGTATCGGTGACGCGAACCTATAAGTATTTCTCCTACGAAAAATCGTTAAACGCGAGTAAAGAAGATTCTACTTCAAAATGAATGCAAAGACACTAACTTGTGTGTCCGTTATCATCAGTATTCTATGGACATGGGGTTGCTGTGTTGTATCCGGGGAGTGCCTATTAACACAATCAGGATACATTTCCGCCAACACCGCAGAGCCATCACCGCCGAATAGACCTTTATTATACTCCTTTATAGCTATATCGTCTAATTTGTCGTATATTAGTGTTGCTATGTTAAGTTTTACACCTAAAAAAAATTTCAGTATTTTATCTATATGCATATAATAAAACTGTAACCAGGCAAAATCTTAAATTAATCATTAAATATTTTTTGAAAATTATATTCGGGGTGGAGTTTGTTATCGATAGAAAAGCCGAAAATCATTTATTTTCAATTTTTGTATGTGTCTGTATGTCCTTGTGGCGCAGAATCACTCTGAAAGTACTGAACCAATTATGAGGAAACTTGACATAGCGATAGCTTATATTATAAAGTAACATATAGGGTACTTTTTGTCCGATAAAAAGCAAGAGATTCTCCCGGATAAAGGACGAAATAAAAAAAATATTGTGTTTGTGTTATAGCAGACTAATTAGCTATAAATGTAAGCAATTTTATATCTGTATACTTCTTAAAAAAAGGGAATAAGAAAAATCCCAATTACTAGGCTTATTTGAGAAGCTTTTTCACACATCAACCAGGTATGTTTGTGTGGATCCCTGAATTGTTCGGATTTACAATTGGAAACGGTGGGTGTCGATGTAATCAGGTTCTAGGTCTTTTTAGATTTCACGCGTTGGGTAATTACATTTGGAAGCGGTAGTAACCGACTGGACGCAGACGAAGTTGCGCGGTTTAGCTAGTTTTATGATAAATATTCTGAGATATGTCTAGCATAAATAGCATGAAAATAAATCTCAAATAATATAGACTTAGGAACTTATGTTCGACAAATCTATACTAATATTATAAAGAGGTTTTCCTTTTGAGAGATTCAGCTATGTCTTATCCCAAAATAACAATTCCACGCGTACAAAGTCGCGGGCAGAAGCTATTAACTAATTAAATTATCTATAATAATATTATAAAGAGGTAAAGTTTGTGAGGTTGTAGGGGGTAATATCTAGGGAGTCGGAGAATAAATGGTCGAAAGAAAACGTTTCTAACGAACGATGCCTTAACTATGAGAGATATATGATTGAGTTCTAAAGAAAAGTTGTAGCTTGATAATGCCTATTACCACCGAACGAAGTGGGCACGGGTCGGCTAGTTTTAGTTATAATATAATTTGGAAGAGTAGGTGTAGCCCTACGTAACTCTATTCAATTTATACTTACATCTCCATTTTTCAAATGTCAGCATGAAAAAGTAATATTATATCATTAGATACTTTACCAATAAAAAATAATATTTGGTTTAAAACAATTTTGGTTCAAATAAGTTCTGCTTTTCAAAAGATACACGTAAAAACTAGAATGAAAAGATATTTTCACTTATGACATATTTACCCAGCTGTTACCCACCATCGACGCAATCAGTTTTCGATTTCTTTTAAGATTTATTATTGCAGATTGATACAAAATATCACACAATATTATGGTTCATTCGGCCGCTATATTTCCTAAAATTATACCCTTATAATTAACCAATTTTTTACATTGGGTACAATTATTTCAAAAGCTAACATTAGTTATGTTACGAGTACCTACATTAACATTACAGCCTGATAATTCCCAATATTAAATGAAGAGAAAACATAAGCTTCATCACTAAACAGCCCATGAGAATATTTTTGCAATAGATTTTAAACCGTTCAAAGAGTGCACGCCATATTTTTGCTGATCTTAATTACATTCATTGTGATTAATTATTAAACAAATAAAAAGTACTCTATAGCACTTAAGAATACTGTTCCTTTCTAACTGTGAAAAAATTTCCAAATATCAGTAGTATCAGAGATAACAGCGAACATCCAAAGTCACAAACTTACCTCTTTATAATATTAGTAGATTTCAAATATCTTATACAATTATTAAACTTCTTATTTACTAACATTTAATTTTTTTATAACTTAGATTAGCGTTTCTCAACTACAGTATTGCTATACTTCGCTCCGCTATACTAATCTGACGTAAGCGCAATACGTCACGAGGGTATCGGTGACGCGAACCTATAAGTATTTCTCCTACGAAAAATCGTTAAACGCGAGTAAAGAAGATTCTACTTCAAAATGAATGCAAAGACACTAACTTGTGTGTCCGTTATCATCAGTATTCTATGGACATGGGGTTGCTGTGTTGTATCCGGGGAGTGCCTATTAACACAATCAGGATACATTTCCGCCAACACCGCAGAGCCATCACCGCCGAATAGACCTTTATTATACTCCTTTATAGCTATATCGTCTAATTTGTCGTATATTAGTGTTGCTATGTTAAGTTTTACACCTAAAAAAAATTTCAGTATTTTATCTATATGCATATAATAAAACTGTAACCAGGCAAAATCTTAAATTAATCATTAAATATTTTTTGAAAATTATATTCGGGGTGGAGTTTGTTATCGATAGAAAAGCCGAAAATCATTTATTTTCAATTTTTGTATGTGTCTGTATGTCCTTGTGGCGCAGAATCACTCTGAAAGTACTGAACCAATTATGAGGAAACTTGACATAGCGATAGCTTATATTATAAAGTAACATATAGGGTACTTTTTGTCCGATAAAAAGCAAGAGATTCTCCCGGATAAAGGACGAAATAAAAAAAATATTGTGTTTGTGTTATAGCAGACTAATTAGCTATAAATGTAAGCAATTTTATATCTGTATACTTCTTAAAAAAAGCGAATAAGAAAAATCCCAATTACTAGGCTTATTTGAGAAGCTTTTTCACACATCAACCAGGTATGTTTGTGTGGATCCCTGAATTGTTCGGATTTACAATTGGAAACGGTGGGTGTCGATGTAATCAGGTTCTAGGTCTTTTTAGATTTCACGCGTTGGGTAATTACATTTGGAAGCGGTAGTAACCGACTGGACGCAGACGAAGTTGCGCGGTTTAGCTAGTTTTATGATAAATATTCTGAGATATGTCTAGCATAAATAGCATGAAAATAAATCTCAAATAATATAGACTTAGGAACTTATGTTCGACAAATCTATACTAATATTATAAAGAGGTTTTCCTTTTGAGAGATTCAGCTATGTCTTATCCCAAAATAACAATTCCACGCGTACAAAGTCGCGGGCAGAAGCTATTAACTAATTAAATTATCTATAATAATATTATAAAGAGGTAAAGTTTGTGAGGTTGTAGGGGGTAATATCTAGGGAGTCGGAGAATAAATGGTCGAAAGAAAACGTTTCTAACGAACGATGCCTTAACTATGAGAGATATATGATTGAGTTCTAAAGAAAAGTTGTAGCTTGATAATGCCTATTACCTAAGGATATGTATAGATACAAAAACAGCACATGAATAACATTAATAATTATACATTTTTAACAAGCGTTTTGCCGTCACGAATATGTGAGACTTATATGGAGTGGCATGCTATTCCCAGCCTTCTTACGAGACATTGAACCCTCTACCCTCTACTTGCAGTATAAATATAACCGATTAAATTAGTTACATTCTTATTATGATCAACTGTCTATTTGATACAGTCGTATTTATATAAAATGCTAACAAAAAAGGTAACTGACCAAATGAGATGCAAGAACAAGAAAAATGTCACTCGTTTGCGACAGGTGCATGTATAATGTATATACGTACTATATTAGTACAATTCAAACCATAAATCATTACCTCAAATATTTCAGATTTTGTGACAATTTTTATATAATTTGGTAATTAATGTAATGTTTTGTGTTTATAATTTTTTGTTTGTAAATGTAATGTTTGTTTAATATAATGTTTAATATGAATTAATTAAGTCATGCTCATTAATATATATAAATAAAAACAAACGCCAACTGTAAGCACAAGTACAATGTAACTACTGAAATAGTTTAGAATATTATCCGATACGAAATATATATAGGGGTTGTTGAGGTATGTATGCTTGGTACACATATATGTTTCAACAACTCGTATATGTATGAATAGTTAGCTTAGCTTAGGTTAGCTCAGATAGGTCGCGAATTGCTTGTATCAGGCAATAGCCAAAGCCGAGGTGTGCCGCGCACCCTTGAGCTAGTTGTCAAAGTAAAATCGGCTGAGTGCCTTAAGCGCTCGCCTTAGTAGTCCGGTGAAGCTGTTAAGACCTTGCTTGGTCAATAGCGTAGTCAGTTCGAAAAAAAAAAAAACAATATTAAATGAAGAGAAAACATAAGCTTCATCACTAAACAGCCCATGATATATTAGTGGCCTCAAACATTTCTGTACCAATAGAAAACATTTTTCTTTGCACAAAAACACTTTGCAATTTTTAATAGTATTAACTTAAAACACAATATTAAATGAAGAGAAAACATAAGCTTCATCACTAAACAGCCCATGATATATTAGTGGCCTCAAACATTTCTGTACCAATAGAAAACATTTTTCTTTGCACAAAAACACTTTGCAATTTTTAATAGTATTAACTTAAAACTGTGACTTCTACTTAAGCTAAAATGCTATTCATTCTTTTACACGCTAAATCAATAGTTATGTTTAATTTTTAAAATGCTAAATGTTTGGAAACACATGTAAGTTAACATACTGGGTAAGTTAAAAAAATTGCATATAAACGATTGATATTGCAAAGAACGCCAACTACATGCCTTGAATTTCATGGCACTGTACCTCACTAACATAGGCATTCACATCTCGACCTCTTTCTGCAGCATCACACCACCTACCCTCACTATTACTTTATTCTCAGTTAACCTACTTTCTGATATATATTGTGTATATACTATTATGCTTGATAGCCTATGCCTATAACCATAATATAATGTAAAAAAAATAATTAATTCAATCTATCAATTTGAGACTCATTAAAACACATAATCTAATAGTTTTCTAATATAGTTATAAAATTGTATACAAATACCAAAATATTCAGCTACAACTGCCAGTTCTGCATCCTCACACCAAGATAATATAATTTGCAATGCTTGAAGTATTGAACATTGCAATCTAAAGAAGAAGGTGCCTGTTCTTATTGGTTGCCGCTTGCTACAGTGATCACACACCCACTGGACTCTGTAAAAAATATAGAAGTTTTTAACTTAGAACTCTATGATACGTATACATATGTATATTAAACTATATTTTTATTAAACATTTAATATAATAATAAAATAAATTTACAATTATTCCACAATATAATATAATACACATTACATAGTAAAATACTAGCAACTTCGTCTGCGCCGAATCATTATTTTTATAAGAATTTGCAAAGTATAAACGTAACTTGTTATCAATCTTAATCTTGCATAATTTATTTTATTTTTGACATAAAAACCATCTTTTTGGCCTAAATATGAAATTTAGATAAATTAGGTGTCACGAACTTTTTTGTAAAACTGAAAATAATGAATATTTTTGCAATAGATTTTAAACCGTTCAAAGAGTGCACGCCATATTTTTGCTGATCTTAATTACATTCATTGTGATTAATTATTAAACAAATAAAAAGTACTCTATAGCACTTAAGAATACTGTTCCTTTCTAACTGTGAAAAAATTTCCAAATATCAGTAGTATCAGAGATAACAGCGAACATCCAAAGTCACAAACTTTACCTCTTTATAATATTAGTAGATTTCAAATATCTTATACAATTATTAAACTTCTTATTTACTAACATTTAATTTTTTTATAACTTAGATTAGCGTTTCTCAACTACAGTATTGCACCACAAAAATCTTCAAGTGTCTCACAAGATTTAAAAATTATTAGTTTTGTTCATTTTGTACTATTAAAAATCTTGTATGTAAGGATGTCGCGAAATCGTCAAGAGTATCTCAGTGCGTGTATAAAGGTTAAGAACTGCTGACTTAGCATTATCTTTAACAACAACAAATGATTATGTAAACGTTTTATGAGTAACTAATTTTTAAAGTCACAGTCACATAGTATCTCTATATATATAACATGATTTCTTTTTATTTAATTATATGGCAGTTCATAGAGTGTCATGAAAATTCCAATCAGTTTATCACAACAGTGACAACTGGCTATAGATTGTATATCAATACATGGTTACCATTTTTTAAAAATTGCACTGTGCTCACCATCATATATGGTGCTGTCACTTTCTAGGTTATCCTATAGAAACTCAACTTACCTGTCAATTACTCTAGCTGTTTTCTTTACAACAAAACATAGTGGCCTATTTGAAGGGCATTGAATAGTCTCAGGGATCAAACCAAACTCCTGTAGGTTCTCTATTATTTGGACTTTAATGTTCTTATCTCCATTATTTTCTATTAAATTATTGTAGAGTCTAAAATTTCTGAAATAAAAATACAATACTTAAACTTGTACAGTTTTATAACAATGTCAATTTCATGACAATATCAAAACATAGGCATTTTTTAGATATTGTTAAGATTTTGTGACAATTTTTATATAATTTGGTAATTAATGTAATGTTTTGTGTTTATAATTTTTTGTTTGTAAATGTAATGTTTGTTTAATATAATGTTTAATATGAATTAATTAAGTCATGCTCATTAATATATATAAATAAAAACAAACGCCAACTGTAAGCACAAGTACAATGTAACTACTGAAATAGTTTAGAATATTATCCGATACGAAATATATATAGGGGTTGTTGAGGTATGTATGCTTGGTACACATATATGTTTCAACAACTCGTATATGTATGAATAGTTAGCTTAGCTTAGGTTAGCTCAGATAGGTCGCGAATTGCTTGTATCAGGCAATAGCCAAAGCCGAGGTGTGCCGCGCACCCTTGAGCTAGTTGTCAAAGTAAAATCGGCTGAGTGCCTTAAGCGCTCGCCTTAGTAGTCCGGTGAAGCTGTTAAGACCTTGCTTGGTCAATAGCGTAGTCAGTTCGAAAAAAAAAAAAACAATATTAAATGAAGAGAAAACATAAGCTTCATCACTAAACAGCCCATGATATATTAGTGGCCTCAAACATTTCTGTACCAATAGAAAACATTTTTCTTTGCACAAAAACACTTTGCAATTTTTAATAGTATTAACTTAAAACTGTGACTTCTACTTAAGCTAAAATGCTATTCATTCTTTTACACGCTAAATCAATAGATATGTTTAATTTTTAAAATGCTAAATGTTTGGAAACACATGTAAGTTAACATACTGGGTAAGTTAAAAAAATTGCATATAAACGATTGATATTGCAAAGAACGCCAACTACATGCCTTGAATTTCATGGCACTGTACCTCACTAACATAGGCATTCACATCTCGACCTCTTTCTGCAGCATCACACCACCTACCCTCACTATTACTTTATTCTCAGTTAACCAACTTTCTGATATATATTGTGTATATACTATTATGCTTGATAGCCTATGCCTATAACCATAATATAATGTAAAAAAAATAATTAATTCAATCTATCAATTTGAGACTCATTAAAACACATAATCTAATAGTTTTCTAATATAGTTATAAAATTGTATACAAATACCAAAATATTCAGCTACAACTGCCAGTTCTGCATCCTCACACCAAGATAATATAATTTGCAATGCTTGAAGTATTGAACATTGCAATCTAAAGAAGAAGGTGCCTGTTCTTATTGGTTGCCGCTTGCTACAGTGATCACACACCCACTGGACTCTGTAAAAAATATAGAAGTTTTTAACTTAGAACTCTATGATACGTATACATATGTATATTAAACTATATTTTTATTAAACATTTAATATAATAATAAAATAAATTTACAATTATTCCACAATATAATATAATACACATTACATAGTAAAATACTAGCAACTTCGTCTGCGCCGAATCATTATTTTTATAAGAATTTGCAAAGTATAAACGTAACTTGTTATCAATCTTAATCTTGCATAATTTATTTTATTTTTGACATAAAAACCATCTTTTTGGCCTAAATATGAAATTTAGATAAATTAGGTGTCACGAACTTTTTTGTAAAACTGAAAATAATGAATATTTTTGCAATAGATTTTAAACCGTTCAAAGAGTGCACGCCATATTTTTGCTGATCTTAATTACATTCATTGTGATTAATTATTAAACAAATAAAAAGTACTCTATAGCACTTAAGAATACTGTTCCTTTCTAACTGTGAAAAAATTTCCAAATATCAGTAGTATCAGAGATAACAGCGAACATCCAAAGTCACAAACTTTACCTCTTTATAATATTAGTAGATTTCAAATATCTTATACAATTATTAAACTTCTTATTTACTAACATTTAATTTTTTTATAACTTAGATTAGCGTTTCTCAACTACAGTATTGCACCACAAAAATCTTCAAGTGTCTCACAAGATTTAAAAATTATTAGTTTTGTTCATTTTGTACTATTAAAAATCTTGTATGTAAGGATGTCGCGAAATCGTCAAGAGTATCTCAGTGCGTGTATAAAGGTTAAGAACTGCTGACTTAGCATTATCTTTAACAACAACAAATGATTATGTAAACGTTTTATGAGTAACTAATTTTTAAAGTCACAGTCACATAGTATCTCTATATATATAACATGATTTCTTTTTATTTAATTATATGGCAGTTCATAGAGTGTCATGAAAATTCCAATCAGTTTATCACAACAGTGACAACTGGCTATAGATTGTATATCAATACATGGTTACCATTTTTTAAAAATTGCACTGTGCTCACCATCATATATGGTGCTGTCACTTTCTAGGTTATCCTATAGAAACTCAACTTACCTGTCAATTACTCTAGCTGTTTTCTTTACAACAAAACATAGTGGCCTATTTGAAGGGCATTGAATAGTCTCAGGGATCAAACCAAACTCCTGTAGGTTCTCTATTATTTGGACTTTAATGTTCTTATCTCCATTATTTTCTATTAAATTATTGTAGAGTCTAAAATTTCTGAAATAAAAATACAATACTTAAACTTGTACAGTTTTATAACAATGTCAATTTCATGACAATATCAAAACATAGGCATTTTTTAGATATTGTTAACAAATAATGAATAATAAAAATTAATAAAAGAATTCCAGTCATAAAGCCATGTCATTTCTTTATTCCAACAATTATATTATAAAGTAACATATAGGGTACTTTTTGTCCGATAAAAAGCAAGAGATTCTCCCGGATAAAGGACGAAATAAAAAAATAATTGTGTTTGTGTTATAGCAGACTAATTAGCTATAAATGTAAGCAATTTCATATCTGTATGCTTCTTAAAAAAAGGGAATAAGAAAAATCCCAATTACTAGGCTTATTTGAGAAGCTTTTTCACACATCAACCAGGTATGTTTGTGTGGATCCCTGAATTGTTCGGATTTACAATTGGAAACGGTGGGTGTCGATGTCATCAGGTTCTAGGTCTTTTTAGATTTCACGCGTTGGGTAATTACATTTGGAAGCGGTAGTAACCGACTGGACGCAGACGAAGTTGCGCGGTTTAGCTAGTTTTATGATAAATATTCTGAGATATGTCTAGCATAAATAGCATGAAAATAAATCTCAAATAATATAGACTTAGGAACTTATGTTCGACAAATTTATACTAATATTATAAAGAGGTAAAGTTTGTGACGTTGTAGGGGGTAATCTCAGGAAATACTAAACCGATTTTGATGATTCTTTTACCAAAATAAAGCCACGTTATTTGTGAGTGCTAATAGCGCTAAGGCCAATAGGAACGGAGCAACAATGAAAAATGTTTTAAAATCGGGACTTTTCCTTTTGAGAGATTCCGCTACGTCTTATCCCAAAATAACTATTCCACGCGTACAAAGTCGCGGGCAGAAGCTATTAACTAATTAAATTATTATAATAATATTATAAAGAGGTAAAGTTTGTGAGGTTGTAGGGGGTAATATCTAGGGAGTCGGAGAATAAATGGTCGAACGAAAATGTTTCTAACGAACGCTGCCTTAACTATGAGAGATATATGATTGAGTTCTAGAGAAAAGTTGTAGCTTGATAATGCCTATTACCGCCGAACGAAGTGGGCACGGGTCGGTTAGTTTTAGTTATAATATAATTTGGAAGAGTAGGTGTAGCCCTACGTAACTCTATTCAATTTATACTTACATCTCCATTTTTCAAATGTCAGCATGAAAAAGTAATATTATATCATTAGATACTTTACCAATAAAAAATAATATTTGGTTTAAAACAATTTTGGTTCAAATAAGTTCTGCTTTTCAAAAGATACACGTAAAAACTAGAATGAAAAGATATTTTCACTTATGACATATTTACCCAGCTGTTACCCACCATCGACGCAATCAGTTTTCGATTTCTTTTAAGATTTATTATTGCAGATTGATACAAAATATCACACAATATTATGGTTCATTCGGCCGCTATATTTCCTAAAATTATACCCTTACAACAGCCAAAGCCGAGGTTTGCCGCGCACCCTTGAGCTAGTTGTCAAAGTAAAATCGGCTGAGTGCCTTAAGCGCTCGCCTTAGTAGTCCGGTGAAGCTGTTAAGACCTTGCTTGGTCAATAGCGTAGTCAGTTCGAAAAAAAAAAAAACAATATTAAATGAAGAGAAAACATAAGCTTCATCACTAAACAGCCCATGATATATTAGTGGCCTCAAACATTTCTGTACCAATAGAAAACATTTTTCTTTGCACAAAAACACTTTGCAATTTTTAATAGTATTAACTTAAAACTGTGACTTCTACTTAAGCTAAAATGCTATTCATTCTTTTACACGCTAAATCAATAGATATGTTTAATTTTTAAAATGCTAAATGTTTGGAAACACATGTAAGTTAACATACTGGGTAAGTTAAAAAAATTGCATATAAACGATTGATATTGCAAAGAACGCCAACTACATGCCTTGAATTTCATGGCACTGTACCTCACTAACATAGGCATTCACATCTCGACCTCTTTCTGCAGCATCACACCACCTACCCTCACTATTACTTTATTCTCAGTTAACCAACTTTCTGATATATATTGTGTATATACTATTATGCTTGATAGCCTATGCCTATAACCATAATATAATGTAAAAAAAATAATTAATTCAATCTATCAATTTGAGACTCATTAAAACACATAATCTAATAGTTTTCTAATATAGTTATAAAATTGTATACAAATACCAAAATATTCAGCTACAACTGCCAGTTCTGCATCCTCACACCAAGATAATATAATTTGCAATGCTTGAAGTATTGAACATTGCAATCTAAAGAAGAAGGTGCCTGTTCTTATTGGTTGCCGCTTGCTACAGTGATCACACACCCACTGGACTCTGTAAAAAATATAGAAGTTTTTAACTTAGAACTCTATGATACGTATACATATGTATATACAACAAACTATATTTTTATTAAACATTTAATATAATAATAAAATAAATTTACAATTATTCCACAATATAATATAATACACATTACATAGTAAAATACTAGCAACTTCGTCTGCGCCGAATCATTATTTTTATAAGAATTTGCAAAGTATAAACGTAACTTGTTATCAATCTTAATCTTGCATAATTTATTTTATTTTTGACATAAAAACCATCTTTTTGGCCTAAATATGAAATTTAGATAAATTAGGTGTCACGAACTTTTTTGTAAAACTGAAAATAATGAATATTTTTGCAATAGATTTTAAACCGTTCAAAGAGTGCACGCCATATTTTTGCTGATCTACTTAGGAACTTATGTTCGACAAATCTATACTAATATTATAAAGAGGTTTTCCTTTTGAGAGATTCAGCTATGTCTTATCCCAAAATAACAATTCCACGCGTACAAAGTCGCGGGCAGAAGCTATTAACTAATTAAATTATCTATCGCGAAATCGTCAAGAGTATCTCAGTGCGTGTATAAAGGTTAAGAACTGCTGACTTAGCATTATCTTTAACAACAACAAATGATTATGTAAACGTTTTATGAGTAACTAATTTTTAAAGTCACAGTCACATAGTATCTCTATATATATAACATGATTTCTTTTTATTTAATTATATGGCAGTTCATAGAGTGTCATGAAAATTCCAATCAGTTTATCACAACAGTGACAACTGGCTATAGATTGTATATCAATACATGGTTACCATTTTTTAAAAATTGCACTGTGCTCACCATCATATATGGTGCTGTCACTTTCTAGGTTATCCTATAGAAACTCAACTTACCTGTCAATTACTCTAGCTGTTTTCTTTACAACAAAACATAGTGGCCTATTTGAAGGGCATTGAATAGTCTCAGGGATCAAACCAAACTCCTGTAGGTTCTCTATTATTTGGACTTTAATGTTCTTATCTCCATTATTTTCTATTAAATTATTGTAGAGTCTAAAATTTCTGAAATAAAAATACAATACTTAAACTTGTACAGTTTTATAACAATGTCAATTTCATGACAATATCAAAACATAGGCATTTTTTAGATATTGTTAAAAATGTTTACCGCCCAACGAAGTGGGCACGGGCCAGCTAGTTATTTATAAAGGTAAAAACCCAAACAAAGTTTAGAGTTCTTACATAGAAAAGGTGTTAAATCAGAAGCCGGGTACTGTAGTTATGAATCTAATTAAAATTACTGTGAATTGCTGGATAGCTCAAGGTTGAGGACATGTGTTGTTTACGACCTGTTTTTTGAGAGAATTCAAAAAAATATAAAAACATGGTCGGTATGTAAAAAAAACAAAAATCTCGACAATCGCCGGAATCATATATAAAAACAAAGCCGACAAACTTTTTAGGAGAAGAAGAATTACGAAAACACATCGAAGTCCTAACTAATATTACAAATGCGAATGTGAGACTTTTTGTTAAGCCTGTTAAGTTCTATCTATGATCATGAAATGTTGAATTAACTTTGTTAGAGCTACAGAATAAGACAGAGTACCATTCAATTAGAAGAAAGTAGTGTTTCTAAAGGATAGGTCATATATACATTATAGCGAGCGAAGGCGCGGGTAAAAGCTATTGACATATATAAGGATATGTATAGATACAAAAACAGCACATGAATAACATTAATAATTATACATTTTTAACAAGCGTTTTGCCGTCACGAATATGTGAGACTTATATGGAGTGGCATGCTATTCCCAGCCTTCTTACGAGACATTGAACCCTCTACCCTCTACTTGCAGTATAAATATAACCGATTAAATTAGTTACATTCTTATTATGATCAACTGTCTATTTGATACAGTCGTATTTATATAAAATGCTAACAAAAAAGGTAACTGACCAAATGAGATGCAAGAACAAGAAAAATGTCACTCGTTTGCGACAGGTGCATGTATAATGTATATACGTACTATATTAGTACAATTCAAACCATAAATCATTACCTCAAATATTTCAGATTTTGTGACAATTTTTATATAATTTGGTAATTAATGTAATGTTTTGTGTTTATAATTTTTTGTTTGTAAATGTAATGTTTGTTTAATATAATGTTTAATATGAATTAATTAAGTCATGCTCATTAATATATATAAATAAAAACAAACGCCAACTGTAAGCACAAGTACAATGTAACTACTGAAATAGTTTAGAATATTATCCGATACGAAATATATATAGGGGTTGTTGAGGTATGTATGCTTGGTACACATATATGTTTCAACAACTCGTATATGTATGAATAGTTAGCTTAGCTTAGGTTAGCTCAGATAGGTCGCGAATTGCTTGTATCAGGCAATAGCCAAAGCCGAGGTGTGCCGCGCACCCTTGAGCTAGTTGTCAAAGTAAAATCGGCTGAGTGCCTTAAGCGCTCGCCTTAGTAGTCCGGTGAAGCTGTTAAGACCTTGCTTGGTCAATAGCGTAGTCAGTTCGAAAAAAAAAAAAACAATATTAAATGAAGAGAAAACATAAGCTTCATCACTAAACAGCCCATGATATATTAGTGGCCTCAAACATTTCTGTACCAATAGAAAACATTTTTCTTTGCACAAAAACACTTTGCAATTTTTAATAGTATTAACTTAAAACTGTGACTTCTACTTAAGCTAAAATGCTATTCATTCTTTTACACGCTAAATCAATAGATATGTTTAATTTTTAAAATGCTAAATGTTTGGAAACACATGTAAGTTAACATACTGGGTAAGTTAAAAAAATTGCATATAAACGATTGATATTGCAAAGAACGCCAACTACATGCCTTGAATTTCATGGCACTGTACCTCACTAACATAGGCATTCACATCTCGACCTCTTTCTGCAGCATCACACCACCTACCCTCACTATTACTTTATTCTCAGTTAACCAACTTTCTGATATATATTGTGTATATACTATTATGCTTGATAGCCTATGCCTATAACCATAATATAATGTAAAAAAAATAATTAATTCAATCTATCAATTTGAGACTCATTAAAACACATAATCTAATAGTTTTCTAATATAGTTATAAAATTGTATACAAATACCAAAATATTCAGCTACAACTGCCAGTTCTGCATCCTCACACCAAGATAATATAATTTGCAATGCTTGAAGTATTGAACATTGCAATCTAAAGAAGAAGGTGCCTGTTCTTATTGGTTGCCGCTTGCTACAGTGATCACACACCCACTGGACTCTGTAAAAAATATAGAAGTTTTTAACTTAGAACTCTATGATACGTATACATATGTATATTAAACTATATTTTTATTAAACATTTAATATAATAATAAAATAAATTTACAATTATTCCACAATATAATATAATACACATTACATAGTAAAATACTAGCAACTTCGTCTGCGCCGAATCATTATTTTTATAAGAATTTGCAAAGTATAAACGTAACTTGTTATCAATCTTAATCTTGCATAATTTATTTTATTTTTGACATAAAAACCATCTTTTTGGCCTAAATATGAAATTTAGATAAATTAGGTGTCACGAACTTTTTTGTAAAACTGAAAATAATGAATATTTTTGCAATAGATTTTAAACCGTTCAAAGAGTGCACGCCATATTTTTGCTGATCTTAATTACATTCATTGTGATTAATTATTAAACAAATAAAAAGTACTCTATAGCACTTAAGAATACTGTTCCTTTCTAACTGTGAAAAAATTTCCAAATATCAGTAGTATCAGAGATAACAGCGAACATCCAAAGTCACAAACTTTACCTCTTTATAATATTAGTAGATTTCAAATATCTTATACAATTATTAAACTTCTTATTTACTAACATTTAATTTTTTTATAACTTAGATTAGCGTTTCTCAACTACAGTATTGCACCACAAAAATCTTCAAGTGTCTCACAAGATTTAAAAATTATTAGTTTTGTTCATTTTGTACTATTAAAAATCTTGTATGTAAGGATGTCGCGAAATCGTCAAGAGTATCTCAGTGCGTGTATAAAGGTTAAGAACTGCTGACTTAGCATTATCTTTAACAACAACAAATGATTATGTAAACGTTTTATGAGTAACTAATTTTTAAAGTCACAGTCACATAGTATCTCTATATATATAACATGATTTCTTTTTATTTAATTATATGGCAGTTCATAGAGTGTCATGAAAATTCCAATCAGTTTATCACAACAGTGACAACTGGCTATAGATTGTATATCAATACATGGTTACCATTTTTTAAAAATTGCACTGTGCTCACCATCATATATGGTGCTGTCACTTTCTAGGTTATCCTATAGAAACTCAACTTACCTGTCAATTACTCTAGCTGTTTTCTTTACAACAAAACATAGTGGCCTATTTGAAGGGCATTGAATAGTCTCAGGGATCAAACCAAACTCCTGTAGGTTCTCTATTATTTGGACTTTAATGTTCTTATCTCCATTATTTTCTATTAAATTATTGTAGAGTCTAAAATTTCTGAAATAAAAATACAATACTTAAACTTGTACAGTTTTATAACAATGTCAATTTCATGACAATATCAAAACATAGGCATTTTTTAGATATTGTTAACAAATAATGAATAATAAAAATTAATAAAAGAATTCCAGTCATAAAGCCATGTCATTTCTTTATTCCAACAAATTATTTTTGATATATAAGTGACAAGCTTTCCATCAACCACACCTCTATACCACCACCACCACTCTATATCACCACCACCAAGCGGGAAGTCATAGTTACTGAGATATTCATGATCATAGTTTTGTGGTTATGTCACCTCCAAACAATCATTGTATAATTTTATATGGTAGCAACTTGATGATATTTCAGTTAAAACAAAACAGTTTGTACAAAACTATGTATATATTTATTTATCATAAAGAATCAACAACAGGGACATAAAAAAAAGCTAAATATAATGCATACAAATAGTTAAAATCACTTATGCCAATAATTATAGTTCATTACAGCCGCAACATACAATATGATACAGAAGAAAAAATAAAATAGAAGATATAATTATGAAGAGAGAACTATGGAAAAAAATCATAAAGTAAATAATGACATGAAACACTAATTTAAGATTTGAAATGCAAACATGAATTGCTCGATAAACAAATAGCTAAATATTCAAATAAAGGAAGATATTCTTGTGGTAAAAGTGTTAATTTTGAGAAAAAGAAAAAAATTAACCGCCTTCGATGTGAAAAACTAATAATGCACTAAAAAGCGAAAAACAACTGAATTATTAAATCAACCAAATTAAATAAAAAGTATTGATATTTGCACTACCTAATAATATATTTGAAGTCGAAGCCAACCACAAGTACAATGAAGCTGTACAGGACTGTCTGTCCAAGAATATCAATTATATCGTAAAACAATATCAATTAGAAACTGCGTAATAAGAAATTAAATTACCCTGGACCAGGATTGAACGGCAAACTCGGTTCATTAGGTAAATTTTTGCTATTATTGTCGTACGTCGTTGAATCTGCTTCCATGTCTGTTCCCAGACCTAAACAGACATTAAAAATACCTGATGCACGATAATATGCGTCCGTTATTATCCTATTTAGAAATCCAATAAAGTACAAGTATTTAACAGTGTCTAAAGTTATTTACTAAACATATATGAAAACAGTCAAAAAACTTTTATAGATATATACACCACAGAACAATTTTAGATACAAACTGAGTGAAACTGAGCACAAATTAGAGATGAGACCTAAAACGGATTATCAACATAGAAATTTCGAATAATTTATTCAATTACAAACATCAATTCAGTGAATCGATTTCTGACACTATAACATCGTAAATCGATTTTTTATGTAAAACATCTACAGGCGACGTGGTAACACGATGCCATCTGCAAGCGACTGTGCGCAATATCTCTTGCTACACTGAGCTTGCATACCTATACTGTATACAGTGTTGTTTACTACGTTACACATATGTTTCACATCTGCCAGGTGTCCCGTGATGGCTCAATTTTTTTTATACAAATAAAAATTAAACCCAATATAATCATTTATAATTTAAAAATATAAAAAAACTGATCAAAAAATAAAAAATGTAACTTATCAATTGTTGGATAATCAATTCTCTAGACTTCAATTTTTATTGAATCGATTCCAGACACCAAAATTTAAATCTTTTTTTTAAATCAATTTCATTTACGTAGAACATGGACTTATTATACTATACTATATCATAAATATATAATAAACTATATTTCAGTATATTAAGTCCATGGCGAAGAGTCGCTATCACTAAACAAATAAGAAATCAGGGATGTGAAATAATAGTCGACTATCATACTGTTATTTTTAAATAAATTTATTAATTAATTTACATTATTTTAATAAAAGAAACGATTTTAATATACTATTACTCAATTTCCCATTTATTCAATAAAAATATAAAGGTCGCTTTCGAGAAAGGACTCCTATTACTGCTATTATTGCACATTTTAATCGATAATTGTAAACAACACCATTTGTGCGACGTATAAAAACGCGATCTAAGTTCATTAAAGTGAAGCTGTTAAGACATTGCCAGGTCAAAAGAACGAGTCGGTTGAAATTCGACGCTATCTGTGCTTATGTAAAACAATCTACTATATTTTCAATGGTCTTCCTTTTTTTGAAAGTGTAAATTTCGCTAGAAATAATATTATTCTGTGATGTAAATAATTGTCAGTTAACAATAAAATCGTATTTTAACGGTAAACTCTTAAAAGTAGTTGGCGAAAGTATTACCTAATGAAAAAACACAATAACGCAGCAAAATGAAAATATTGTTTGAAAGAGTTGAAAACGTATAATAGTAATACAAATTAAAAACAAAGTATTCATACTCACGTACGTAAGTATTCATACGTATGTCACTTCAATGAAAACACCCCACTGCTGTCCTGTAGGCTAAGCATAAATTATTATTTTGTCCGATTTCTACGACAACAAAAAAAAATGAAATCTGTAAAATTTATATCTGTTTATATGATATTGCTATATGATCATTTTTCTTGTCTCTGTGTTGTATTTATGTGTTAATTTACTCTGTGGTCTCTTGGATTTATTGTCTCTGAAAGAAACTGATCAAAGAGAATGTAAATTGTAATATTTATGTGAGACGTTCGTGATTGATTTATTTTGTTTGCAAGATACTTTATTTCATTTTTTGAATATTCCATACATTTTACTTGTTTAATTTTAAACCACAACGAAATCTTCTGCAACTTCAACATGTGAGTAATATACTTTCAACTTACAATTTTGTTTTTTTGTAGTTTTGAAACGGTTATACATTTAAATAGTTTTAATTTATTTCGTGTATTTATAAATCGTTCTATTGTATTTTTTTTATTTATAAACATTTCGATGACTTACTTATTCCAATATGCATAAAAGTGTAAACATTTCTGTTAAAAACTTTGAATTATGTTTATGTTCCGGGCATAATATTTACCATGCAGGGTGTTAAATTTTTCACGTGCATAGATTTTAGAAGTACCTAAGTCAACGTTAATTGATCTTGATTATTCTTATATAATTTGTAATCACTATTCGAGAGGCCCATACTGAATATTTTGTGGAATTCTTAATTTCTTCTATTTATTAGTATTTATTTACACCTCAGCACTTTGTGCAAAATATTTCGTTAATTAAGGTCACGCTCACTCAGATAATAGTCTGTTCATGGTCCAGGATCAGAGGATTTAGTCAAAGATAAACAAAATAAAAGAAGTGGCCTGCTTGGTAAAAAAATGCAGTACCCCTTTGGTCTACCTGTTGTGAGCAGGCAACCAATGATATCATACTCTGCCCTTAAATTTCAAATTCTATGTAAATCATATAAAAAGGTCAATCAAAACATTTCATTACTGCTTACTATATTTTATAATTACCTTCATTATTTCCCCCCACTTCTCTTTATGCTATTAATATATTGAGAAAAACTGATATTACCCATATTTTAATGCTTTCCGTATGGCCATATCTATATACTTTATAAATTTTCATGACCTTATAAGATCATTACAGATTAAAGACGATTTCTTAATATTTATTATTTAATCTGTCGGTTTATAAGAAATTTTCTATTTCCACAGAATTATTCAATGTAATTTACATTTTTTTTTCTGTCTTATGATAATGATATATTCAAATTTCATACTACTTATATTGTGGCTTTAGTGTGATGAACTTGATAAAATTAGTGAATATCATGATTTTAAGTAGCTCTAAGAATGTTTAAATTTGCGGGTTAGTCTGGCCTTGTACCTATAGTTTAGTAAATTTGGGTTTATGGTTGTAATGCAATAATTAAGTAATGCCACGGGAAAGGAGTGCATATCTTGAATCCAATCCACTTGGAGCGTTATTACATTTTATCCATACAGCTAATAGACATCAACTATTAAATAGATGCCTCCCTCAAAGGTTGCCATAATGGCCGGTGATATGCTGATTACATCCAGAATGCAACAAACTGACTGGTATATAATCTGAATCTGATCTAATGTGAATGAGTAACTCATGTACATCTGTTTCTGCAATTTTTTTTGCTAATACAAAGTATATAATTTGCAGATTAGTAATCCGAGCGACTACCCTGTCTGTACAAACAAGTTAGCGAATACCTCTTTATTTGTATAGGTTTTTTAGACCAATTTCAATGTTTTGAATTTTCGCCTTTTTCTTTCATCAATTTCATTATTTCTGTATGAGAAGTTACAGCAGAAGTAAAAAATACAGTAATCATCTAATGTAATCGTAAATACGCTACTATCAAGCTTATTTATACTTCTATAATAATATTATAAAGAGGTAAAGTTTGTGAGTTTGTGACGTTGTAGGGGGTAATCTCAGGAACTATTGGTCTGATTTGGAAAATGCTATCCGTGTTATATAGCTCATTTATCGGGTAAGGTTAGGCTAGGCTATAGGTATAGGCTCGACCCGTTGACCATCTGCGTCGACCCGTTGACCATCTGCGGGCGAATGGAGCGCGTGACCAGAGCGCGGAGAATGCTCGCGCAATCCAAACCCTGGCCACGTTTCGCGCCGTGCGGCCGGTGGGGTTTTTAGCCGGTACGAGTCGCGGCATCACCCTCCCGCTGTTGCCCCTTGTCCCCCGACAGCTGGAGGCGTATCCTATGCAGTCCCCTCTCCTCTCCCTTTCCCTCCCCTAACCCTTCCCTACAAAAGATGGCAACGCACTTGCGACTCCTCTGGTGTTGTTAGTGTCCATGGACGGTGGTGATCACTTAACAGCAGGTGACCCAACTGTTCGTTTGCCACCTATGACATAAAAAAAAAAAAAAGATAACGGAGTCCGCAGACGGAAAGGGGGTTTAGGGGTGTCGCGGGATGTCGAATAACATCATAAGACTTGAGACACCCAAGCCAACCTCACCTGCACGTGGTGCACCCTGCTGAATAACGAACGAGGCAATGGCGAAAGCGGGGTGGTAGGGTTTTACAGCCGCTTGACTGGGTCGCAACCACCATGTATATGGCGAAAAAGCCCGTCACAGTGATTCGCTTCTGCGGGTCGCGTTTCG
>MU158913.1:40903-60259 GCA_015888305.1 Antheraea pernyi | reverse complement strand
ACTTTCAGTACATCTCTAGGTAGCACACATATTCATATGTTTTATTTTTGATAAACTATTTATTTTCCGCTTTTTAGTGCCTTATGGGTTTTTGATTGATATTGAAGTCGGTTAATACTTTTTTTTGAAAATTTACTTTATTGTAAATAATCTCTGTGACATTCACAACACAGCACCTATCTATCCCCTTTCGGTGATTTATCTATATTGATATTTTAGATTACTCCACGGTGTTACATTGAATATTTGGCGTCAAGTTCATAACGTGTATCTGTCACACTTGATATTGGCGAAATTGTCTACATAGGCAGAGACCATACCGAAAGAAAGAATAATAAGCCCCGTTGTGATGTGAAACTTAATGTTATGGAAGTGAACGAAGAATCGAAAAAGCGATATATAAGTATTAGAAGGTTTCACTCCTACCGCATATGTACATTATAATAACTGACCCGTCAAAGAAGAAAACATTCTAAATAATATTAAATGTCTAACTTTAACCTTGAAGAACTTTTACAGGAGTAGATTTATCAAAAAATCAAATGACACCATTTTTGTGGGACATTTAGTACCCTATTAAAATGTAAGTTGGTTTTTTAGAATAATAATCCGATACTGAATTAAAAAATGCCAATGAAAAAAGACTGTGTTGATTGAACGAGAAATGGAAAAATTCGACTCGCGACCTCTTAAGGTATTGGACTATGACAGTGTCTTTGTTTGAATATTTTTTGACAAAATGTCACTATCATTTGGAAAAAAGTATTTTTTTCTGATACACCCTAAAAAATATAATTTCAACAAATTATCGAAACGAATAGTAAATATTTCGCTCCTAATAAACCCTATTTATAATTTAACCTTCTCAACTAAACGTTCCCTGGTATTTAAAAAACCTCAAGTTCCTTCCTGGCACGATGTTAGTCATTGGCTCGCGACCTGCACATAACTACCATGTAATTAGAACACTTGCAAGTGTCATTTCCTATCTCTTTATGGTCATAGAATGACAGTTATTAATAAACGACCATTTTTGTAAGTTTTCTTAATTAATAGACCATAATTACTCTAGAATACGGTGTAGTTGGAATTTATAATTACTATAAATTAGTTAGGCCTACACTACATACGTACCTTTATGCATACAAATCCTAGATGATCCCCACTCGTTACACTGGGCGTTAAAACAATGGGAAATGGCCGAAAAAGTATATTTTATGTAGATCTTTATATATAAATTTCTTCTGTACGTGTGTATGCCACTGAACTCCTCTTAAACGGCTGGACCGATTTTGATGAAATTTTGTGTGCGTTCGAATGGATCCGAGAATGGTTTAGATTTACAATGGTACCCGGTAGGTGGCACTGCGGTTGATATTTTTGTTTTTTTTATTATCAAGGCAGGACAAAGTCCGTCCGGCCCGCTAGTTTTGTATATACTTGCTTTCAATTTTGTTTATGTTTTTTCTTCTGTACATAAAATATATTATAATAAAACAACGCAGACGAAGTTATGGGTATCAGCTAGTATGTACCTTAAATTATTGGGATCAAATTGTTTCCTTTATGACTGAGATCATTTCAAAGATATATTTTATTCGTGGTATATGTGGTTACAAAACCTATTTATAATCTATGCAGATTAGTAGGTAGCATTTGATATTATTGGTATTTCTCGATGCGATAATTTTGATAGTAAATACCTTTACACACGTACCCACGTATTGTACAACAGTTAGTATATAGTATACTAGCCTCTGCCCGCGACTTCGTCCGCGTGGAATAGTTACTTTGGGCTAACACTAACACGCAGCGGAAGCCTTCAAGAGGGAAAAAAACCCCGATTTTGAAACATTCTTCTTCATTGGTGTTCCGCTCCTATAGCCTTCCTCGACAAATGAGCTATATAACACTGAAAGAATTTTTCAAATCGGACCGGTTGTTCCATATATTACCCCCTACAACCTGACAAACTCACAAACTTTACCTCTTTATAATATTATATATGAGTATAAATAAACATTTTCGAAAAACTCGGTCATATTACTCGTAAAGTATGATAGTCTTTTACAAAATAGATGCTACTAATACTTTATTTCCGCGTGGCACAGTTACAATGTTTATCTTATTACAAAGAAGTATGAATCCATTTTTGTCATGGAAGTAAAGGGAACACTTCCTATTCTTACTATTTAACATAATTATGTCGCTACAATCAGTTTACGTCTAGACTCTAGAGTAATTTTGTCACATACTTACGTAAAGTATTAAATTGACCCACTTATAACCATTCATAGTTTATTGTCGAATATTTCACATTTGATTACGTAAGTTTTAAAATACCTTACAAAGGGTTATTCACCAAAGAGTGTTAAATTCAAAAATGTGTTTTGTATTTCAGTCTTTCAATAATAAAATTATATTTGAAATAATTGTACTTATAGAATAATTGTATTTATAACTGTATCAGTGGGATAACATTTAACTTAGAAATTTGTTGTTCTCCCTTCTATAGATTGTGTTTACCTATCCAGGATTCACTGTATTGTGAATCGGTAGCAATTATGTTACCAGTACATCGGTATACACCAGTACCAGTAAATCAGTATACCCGCCATTGAAATTGGCGTTAAACAGTTGATTTGAATGAAGAGTATTTCAGTTTTAAGCCCGTCTGGAAACCTACTCATATTGAAAATCTGTTGCGAAATACATATAGATGTGTTCTGACAGCTACACTTTAGGAGCCAGTCCTTTGGTTAAGTGTGTTTATTATATTGCACCATATCGTCATTTAACATCATGTGCGATTATGGGTCAATACGCTAAAAACTTGAGTATAAAAACACATCAAAATATACATATATACATATGATTTGTTCACTACTACTACTATAAAAAACATTGTACTGCCTAACTCGCACAAAATACTTAAAATTTACTATCCAGCGTGAATACATGTTGGTATCGGCATGTTGCTGATGCCTTCTCTACCGTCGGCAATATTCATGTTAAAACTAATGAAAGTATAAAAACAAAACAGAATCAAACAAATACACTTAAACACTTTGTATACACCTTATCCGATACGAGATACTTATGAGCGACAATGGTACCCAGTACAGTAGCTGTGAGTTTAAAACGTTCGCTAATGATTTCGTATCGGATAAGGTGTATACAAAGTGTTTAAGTGTATTTGTTTGATTCTGAACTCACAGCTACTGTACTGGGTACCATTGTCGCTCATAAGTATCTTGGGAATCCCGTGTCGCGAAAATATATCCTTCATAGCCTGTATTACTGACTGGGATGAATGTTATTCAATTTACAAACTTCTACATAATTAGAATAGTAATCCACTACAAGTAAAAAATTGTTTTTTCTAAATTCGAAGAGATCCGACCCTACCTTATACCATGGAAGCGGTGGTATCTCAACCGGCATCATAGGCTCTCTAGCGGGCGCGTTTAATCTCTCCTGACAAACTTTACAATGTTTCACATAACATTCAATATCGCGGGACATATTTGGCCAAAACATGACTTGTCTCGCGCGCCTTTTGCACCGATCTATACCCATATGACCTTCATGGATAATCTGTAACATTTGTTCTCTCATCGATGAAGGTATCATCACTAAATCATTCATGAATAGTACTCCGTCAATTACGTACAAGTCGTCTTTAATAGACCAATAGTTTTTTACGTCATGAGAAACATTATATTTGTGATTTGAAGAAAATCCTTTTCGGGTAGTGCCATCTTTAAAAACTTTGACTAAAACTTATAGGCGTAGATATTCGTTATACTTATTTCACTGCGACTGCGCCATGTTGTAGTATGGAATATACCATAAGAATACTCAATAGTAAGATGCAGTAATCAATATTTATTTCAAACACTTATACATTTACGTTACAGAACATGACTCTCTAAGTACGCCATATTAACCATAGACTTAATACTACTATTTTAGGGTTACCACACCCTTATCAAACTGAAATCGTTTAGAATATTATCCGATACGAAATATATATAAGAGTTGTTGAGGTATGTATGCTTGGTACACATATATGTTTCAACAACTCATATATGTATGAATAGTTTACTTAGCTTAGGTTAGCTCAGATAGATCGCGAATTGCATGTATCAGGCAACAGCCAAAGCCGAGGTGTGCCGTGCACCCTTGAGCTAGTTGTCAAAATAAAATCGGCTGAGTGCCTTAAGCGCTCGCCTTAGTAGCCCGGTGAAGCTGTTAAGACCTTGCTGGATAAATAGCATAGTCAGTTCGAAAAAAAAAACCCGGATACAAAAGGCACAAAAGTCGACAATGCTCCCACTTCAATAATTAATAAACTCTAAAGTTTAATGAAACCAACAATTATGTTAACCGTAAGGATATAGGAAATCGACAAATTATAATTTGCGACGGATTGTCTTGTATTTCGTAATAAAAATTTACAAATACATATATGTCGTTTGATCTTTAACAAATGATTTGTACTATGTACGATTATTTATCAGACGGTTTTATCCCATCCATTGTTCCTAATTCGACTTGATTGCTTTTAGACAGCTGGTTGTGTAGCTGCGTGGGTGCAGTCTAACTGTTTGCAAAGCAGCTGCGTCTTAAATGCGAGAAACCCGCACCGCTATAAGTCGACGCACTTTCTTTACAACACGATTTTAAATCACGAAATCGATTATATCTGAACTCTTTTTACGAAAGACTCCTTTATATTCCAAATACATTTCTTATTACCGTATGATTTATAAGCGTGAAAGTTTATCTATTTGTATATTTTTATATATATTATTCTTCTGTCCGTGTTTATGTCATTGAACTCCGCCTAAACGGCTGGAGAGATTATGATAAATAAATTTATGCGTTCAGGTAAATTCAAGAATGGTTTAGATTCACAATTGATACCGGTAGGTGGCGCTGTGGATGAATTTTAGGTTTTTTTTAAAGTCAGGACAACATCCGCCGGGCCCGATAGCGTATAAATAAAAATCAGTAGACGAATGTCTGTAAGCGCATAATTTCGTAATGACTACTATATTTGGTTCAATTTTTTTTTATTGTGTGCGAAAGAATTAGTAAAGAAGGAAGAAATATTGCCAGATTGACATTTAGTTCTCATTTTATTTCGTAAACCCTCGGCTTCCGAATTTAAATTTAAATCCTAAATATGCGGATGCTATGTTTAAACAAAAAGAATAAACCAATAGATAGCATTTCATGGTTCACTAAAAAGTTATTAGAAATGAATACATAATTTAATAATACATTTTACATTAAAAAAAAATATATTGCATAATTTGTTATTATTCAAGTTTTGTAATAAAATTAGTAATTTTTAAAAACTTATGCTTCCAAACTGTCTCTTAACTCGTGCTTCGTAACATCTACATTCGTTTGTAAGGAGCTTAATCTGTTACGGTGTTATTACAAAAAAGTTAAATACGTATTGAATACTTGCTTTAAAAAGGTTTCGTATTAAATGCACCGCGGTCGCTGAATGTTCGCCATCTTGCTCTTTTGTCTCGCTTTGGTTACGTTAGGTTAGACTTGCGACAAAGGATAACGCGAACTTGCCTCGGGCGAGCGCGGTGCATTTATTACGAAACCTTTTTAAACCAAGTATTTAATACGTATTTAACTTTTTTGTAATAACACCGTTATGGTTCTAGGGACTCGAGGGATTAAAAATGGTCGTATTGTTAAGAACAAATTTGGTCTCATTTTCTTCTTTAGTAACACCCGTGCGATAACTTGGCGGTTAGTTAGTTTAAAAAGGGCTAGTCGATAAAGAGGTTATATTAGGTTAATCGTTATGAATACAATATTTTTAGTTCTATTTTCAAACGATACTACACGCAAACAACGTCGTCAGAATGAATCCGTTTTCTCAAAAGAAAGAAGTTTCGTGTCTTTGAGTCATCAGCGTCGCTTCTGATGGACTGATTTCATTTTCGATTTAAACAACCTTGGCTTTTACGCATAATAATAAAAATAAACCGTAGTTTTGTTTTAATCACTGAGATGGAATTCCGACTTTACGCTCACTCACATTTTGCGGGGTGGTAGGGTTTTGAAGCCCGACTGGGTCGCGACCACCATGCATATGGTGAAAAAGCCCGTCATAGTGATTCGCTTCTGCGGGTCGCGTTTTGGGATCAGCCTGTACATATCCAGCCTTTCGCAGGTCGGCATAACAGCGGCGACCGGCGATGGATAGTGTATCACTCGGTGGTCGCCGTTGTTTTTGGACTGTACTGTACTTACGATCAGGCACAGTGCAGTCATTTTGCCGACTAAAATAAAAATAAAAAAAACATCTCGAGACGTAACTCACCTATATGCTCGAAACAAAGTCCAGTCACATAAATAGTAGATTATTGGAAGCACTATTCTCGTTACAGTAATAATAAACATGTTCTCAGCAGTGACATACTGAGCATATAAGACCTGAGGAAAGGAGTGCATTGTATACTATAGCAATCGATACTAGACTCTAAGTTGGAGATTAGTAATAAAAAAATACAATTATAATAAAGCCTTAGTGTAGATTAGATTTATACCTCGGCAGCAATACATCTTTTTCCGAATAGAAGGTACTGTTCTGTACCCCTGACAAAATGTATGCAAAATGTCATGGTGATCGGTTGAGTAGTCCGGCGTGAGAGCGTGACAAACAAACAAATTCGCATTCATAACGTTTGTTACTATGGAAACTCATAAAATATACAAAAAGTACAGTTCTACTGAAACGTAAAATTATGACCAAGATAAAGGTAATCGAAGGAGTAATAGGTTAGCATGGTATGGGCATGTCATGAGGAGAGATGAAAACCATGTAACTAGAAAAGTGTTGAGTATGGTGGTGGATATACGAGTAGAGGAAGACCGAAAAAGGTATGGATGGATTGTGTGAAAAATGCTTTGTGCGTAAAAGGTGTGTGAATGCTGACATGTCATTTGACAGGAGAGAGTGGAAAAAGAAAACATGTTGTGCCGACCCTACGTAGGTGCGATAAGGGTGATGATGATGATGATTATAAATTACTATTTTTTTTTGTTCAGATATAACTGCACTAACTGCATTGTGTGTTATTGTTTTAATACGTTATTTGTTTTTTTTTAAGTAGAAAATAATCAATTTTATGTAACAATTAAAATAAATTAAAATCATTACAATAATCATTATTGATTCATAATAGTGTGCATATTTTTGTTTGTTTATTTCACTAGCCTAATGTGGAAGAACTAACTTATATAAGAAAAAAATAATACTACCTCTAAAGTGACTCTCCAATGAGTGACTGACTTGACACTGGCAGAATTCGAATCTACGAGACGCCATTATTAATACGCTGAAGTTGAAGTATACAATCATGGTTCTGTGTTACTTACTGTGTTTGCACACTCGATCTATCGACGTTGTGTCAACCCTACAGTGAACCTGAGCTTTCTTTGATGGAAGACACCGTAATGATAATATAGCATGTTGGTTGGTTTTTTTTTAAATGTTCGACTTACTTAATATCACTCCCAAGTTACCAAGCACTTGTGTGTTTCGACAGGCACCTCTCAGGTTTCTCTTTAAGACCACATTAGATCATATTTATCTATTTACTAGCTTCCTACTCCAGCTTTAAACGAATCTTTTCAGTACAACCATGTATTGAAAGTAAAATGGCAACAAAATAACTGACAATTAATTTGTCAATATTCTTGAAGTTCTATCAACTATCTGCTGTACCACTCATTTAGTCACTTTTGATTTAGACATGCTTTTATCCAAATTTTTCTCTCTGTTACGAATTTTCAAACATTCTCTTACATAGAAACAAACATTCATACAAACCTTGTCCGACTTACAACAAACAGAAAATTTGTTAAATAGGTGTAACAGTTTTGAAGTGATGCGCTCACATACATTCGACAATTCACTTTTATTCATATAGATTTCGACAATATACGTCAATAGATATGCCTATGTAGTTGTAAATACGAAAGTATTATATCCTGCAATATAATTAGCGTATCCTGATTGTAATATATATTAAACTTTGCCACTGAGAATTCTCTCCAAAGAACGCAGAGACTTGCAGGTTATGGTTTTGTTATAACGTTGTTGGCCTCAATTTATGTCGTATTGTTAGAAACTATAAACTCTAAACGTATTGTTAGACTGGAACACATCCATGGAGCATACACATATATTTCTGAGCGGGAACAGTACAAAATAGTAGCGCAATCGTTTACGAACATTGCGTGCGTTTAAACAATAACTAACCTATTTAACAAATTAGTGTTTATATGAAGCCGACTCTACCGGCGGATTCGCTCGCATTGAATTAACCTTTAACCGTTTTTTATATTGTCTTATAAGAGAACGCCACTTGTAACGCTTTCCGGTATTATTTTTTAATTGACTTATGAGTCAAAATACCACTTATAAGTAACGACGTAGCTCTAAGATTGTGGCTAAATCTAGAAAGACAACCATCACTGAAGTTTTTTTTTTTTATTGTAGCACGGCAAAATGACTGCACTGTGCCTGATGGTAAGCACAGTACAATACAAAAACAATGACGACCACCGAGTGACACACTATCCATCGCCGGTCGCCGCTGTCATGCCGGCCTGCGAAAACCTGGATATGCACAGGCTGATCCCGAAACGCGACCCGCAGAAGCGAATCACTATGACGGGTCTTTTCGCCATATACATGGTGGTTGCGACCCAGTCGGGTTTTAAAACCCGCTTTCGCCATTGCCTCGTTCGTTATTCAGTACAACTGCCGGAATGTATATAAAAGATGCCGCATTACCATGATCCGCTTGCGTCATATTGCATAACCTTCATCGCAAATTCAAGCTCGTAGTGTTGCGTTTGGGACAAAACAAAAACACGTTAATTGAATAACACTGTTATTTTTCCCATTTAATATTGCGTTTTTTTATGTATTACAAAGTGTAGGTAGCGTCAAATAGGGTTTATAGGAAAGGAATGGATAAGAAATATTGAGGCTAATAAAGTGGATCACATAAAACTAGTTATAAAAGTAGTAAACGCATTAGCGGATAGAGACCTCGCTATAGCGACCGGCACTCTATGATTGCATTTTTGATGTTTTCCGCTTATGAAGTGTCATATAAATTTATAATTACGGTTGAAGGAGCAAATTGCTATTTTTTTATTGTCAATAGTGACGTGCAACTAGTTAGTCCCTGATATTTATCGAATTTTAGACATCGAAGTTACTATACAAAATTAATTCAGTACAGTGATTTCCAAATTATATATGTATGACTACATAAAATATATCTATCTCAGGACTGCTATATCTATCTAAATATGGTTCCCCGAACAAATCTTTTCTCGTTTTTACTAACTCAAAAAACAGTACCGTTTGATAGATAATTGTTAGTCTGCTGTGCTTATTATTTACAACAACTCGGTATTAAAATATTTCAAAATTCGAAATATATATAGGTATATTTATGTCCTATATATGATCATATACATTATAAGGTTCCAGGCCAGCACAACTACTTTCGGCAAACTCTCGTCAATGCAAAACAAAACAGCATTTGATTACATTTTGTCGTACATAAATCGACATTTCACATCACTATTGTAATGGGTTCAAACAGCCATCGTGTACCGTGCCGCTATTATACTCTGCAGGGATTAGATCTCGAAATAATTGATACGGCCTTATTCGTCAATTAATCCTACGCTAAAACCGAAGTTTCGTTTCTGCGTTTAATAACATTGAAATGTATAAATCACGCACGCGTAAATAACTGTATGCGTTGGCACAAATACGATAAATCCGGCTGTCGGTCGGATCGGATCACGCCACGAAGTGTTTTATTATGGTTACACTGGTATACATTATCCTCGTTTCGGGTACACAAACCCGTGCACGATTTAACCGTGGTGATATACACAATGTCATTCATCCGTTATTGACGTTTATTATAAAAATTACCATAATTCTTAACATTTGTGCAAATAACTCATTATCAAAACCATGCCACCGGTGCCACATGTGGCCTAAGTTTGTGAAAAAATTAAAAATCGCGACACTTGTTTTTACTCAAATGTTTTGCTATAAATGTATTTAGTTATTTCGATATAGTTCATATATTGAATATTTACGGTTAAAGCATGTTAAACTTAACGTGTCGACTTGCTGGTGCACGTGTCCTCGTTCTTGTGAAAATTATCTTGTTGTTTCATGTGTTTGGCTAATCGAATTAAAAAAATATCGAATGATCACAGTTGTATGCCGATACTTCCAGCATAATGAAAATAAAGTTTATTTGAGCCTCGATAACGTCAAAACTACTGAAAGTACAAATTCATATTCTGAATTTATTGTACGATAGGACTCTAGCAGGTTCTTAAAATAATGTTTCTCTTTTGAAGAATCCTTTGCTAAACAATGTAAAAAATATTTTACCACTAGTTAAAAGATCGTCTATAAAAAAACTGTACCATGAACTAAAGTTAAATATATGTCTGGACGTTTTTATGTCACGTATACTGCCTAAAGTGGAGGAAGCGAGGGAATGCTTGGCATGCGAAGTCGTCACTCGCCGCTATAATTAGCAAAACTCCTTTGTCACTCCGAGAGCACTCCGCGACCGCCTTCCTGGTACACAGCTCTTGTTTGATTCACTATGTCAAATAAAAAAAATACGTATTCGTAAAGCTCCTGAATGTCCCACTCATGTGTGTGACGCATTAAGTGTAACTTGTCAAGTGTTATTGGGTTACTAAACTTGAAAGCAGTTTTAGATACTTGTGTTGTTTTTTTGTAACTTGTAACCGAAATAGTTTGTACGGAAATTAAAAGACCAATAAAAAAAACTATAGATTTATATATAACAAGCGTCTCCTATTTGTTTCTGTGTATATTTTCGTATTTTCACAATATATTATGACACACATAAATATTGGGTCCAACAAAGTATTCAAAGAGGCAAATAAGTCAGGTATATACTATAGTGATACTTAAGATTTGAATGGAAAATTATGTTGTTAATAAAAATACATTCCTAATAAAAATGCGTAACACAATATCACTTTGTAATGTAGATTTGGGATAGAATTTAGTTGAGAAACTCTGATATTTACGAGAATATGTATTTGCTAACTGGGTGGTATGTTTTTCACTTTAAGACATTTCACGTGAAGCAATCAACGAAATAATATGCGATGGTTTTGGTTCTTAAAGTAACTATTTAGTATCAACGACATACATTTATTTGATGTTGACTAAGGAAGATGTGTTTATTCCTGGTCTTCATCATAATCTTCTTACCTTTATACCATCTGTTTATTCCTGGTATTATCGTTTTTATAAATATTAATATAGATGATTACGGTTAACCTATTGATATAACGTATTAAAAAAAAGTGGAGTGGAGTGTTGGATAGAAATAATGTACCTACAGTACTCGACAATATTTTTGACAGCTCTGAATATAACTGTAAGTGTAGACTTGAGCGTATTGTCAATAGTTGTATACCAAAGTTAAAATGTTATTATAGGAATCTAAAATTAGCATTTATTTGTCTTCAACTCGTCTGGATTATATACATATAATCGTTACATAGTATAAAACAAAGTCCCCTACCGCGTCTGTCTGTCTGTCTGTTCGCGATAAACTAAAAAACTACTGAACGAATTTTCATGCGACTTTCACCAGTGGATAAACTGATTCATGAGGAAGGTTTTGGTATATAATTTGTCAGGATTTTTTTATAATCAGGACGGGACAACGTCTGCCGGGCTCGCTAGTATAATATATATTCATACGTAAATTAGTGTTCTGCGCAACTACGTTCATAGCGGTCAAAAAGTTTGACGAAGACTTTAAAATAAGTATATCTGATCAAAGATTGGCAAATAAAATTAAAATCACATTACAACGTGTTACTAGCGTTCATTATCAATGCTAATATATGTACTTAGTATGTAGGTGTACATTTGTGAGTTCAATGGACTTCGTTAACATTATGGTATTCGTGAGTATGAAGCGAACCGTGATAAAACAAGCTTTTATTTACCAACTCGTTGAACGAATCAAAATAACTCAGGGTATTTTTCGATATAAACATCTAAACGCTGATCTTTGATTGATTGACTGATTCAATCTTTCAACTATTTAAAAAGTGAAAAACATTTTTTTAGTTTTATATTTGCCAACCAATCGTTTAGACTTTAGATCATTGTTTTTTAACGTGTCGGTCGCGAAGCCTCTTTAGGGGGTCGCAAAGCTTCTATATCGAATTCGCAAAAGGTTGAGAAAACTACTGCAGTAAAAAAAACAATAAAGTTTAAAAGACAGTACTTGCATTGCTGCGTTTCGTTCGGTCAGTGAGAGCGCCGGAGACCCACCTCCCCTTCCCTCTCCTCTCTCCTCTCCCTTTCCCTCCCTTACCCTTCCTTCCAAAAGATGGCAACGCACTGGTGACTCCTCTGGTGTTGTTAGTGTCCATGGACGGTGGTGATCACTTAACAGCAGGTGACCCACCTGTTCGTTTGCCACCTATGACATAAAAAAAAAGAGATTTATTAAGAAAAATGTAACTAAAGGACATAATTTAAACATAAACAAAGATAAGAATAACTCATGAGATCTCTTCCATCTTCTAAACACTTGTATCAAATTAGCAAAAAATACTTATAAGAACTCTGTATTTATCCGAACCCTAATTATGAAAATGAATAAATATGTTGGATTGAATATTTGTGACAAAATAAAATATATGAAAAAAAAGCAACGGGTCCTCTACCGAAATATTTCTACATACTGAAGTCAGCGTGTCATGAAAAAGGTTGAAAAACACTGGTCTAGATTATTACTGTCATTGTCGAATAGGTAATAAAAAAGTATCTTGTGATAATGTCAATGTTCTAGCAAGATGGCCCGTCCGTTAGAATTTCAAGGGAGTTTTTGTGGCACTTCGTATTCATGCTCCGTACAGTTATTTTCCACCCATTTGTGCATAATAACCGAACTATATTACGCAAATTGCCACTAAAATTACAAAATAGCGTTAAATAACACAAGATTATGAATCATTACATTACATAGTATAAAACAAAGTCCCCTACCGCGTCTGTCTGTCTGTCTGTTCTCGATAAACTCAAAAACTACTGAACGGATTTTCATACGGTTTTCACCAGTAGATAAAGTGATTCATGGGGCACGTTTTGGATTCAAGGATTTATTTATAACTAGGGCGGGACAATGTCTGCCGGGTCCGCTAGTAAAATATAAAAGACACTACGTGACCGAATAAGATCCTGCCAAAAACTCCGAAATTAATTGAAATTATTGAATTTATTGAAAAACATTTTTTTTTTAATGAAACACGTTTTATTGAATCTTCTAGGGTTTTAACCACAATAATGTTCTTTGTTATTGCAAATTGCCACTAAAATTACAAAATAGCGTTAAATAACACAAGATTATGAATCATTACATAGTATAAAACAAAGTCCCCTACCGCGTCTGTCTGTCTGTCTGTTCGCGATAAACTCAAAAACTACTGAACGGATTTTCATACGGTTTTCACCAGTAGATAAAGTGATTCATGGGGCACGTTTTGGTATTTAATTTTCAAGGATTTATTTATAACTAGGGCGGGACAACGTCTGCCGGGTCCGCTAGTAAAATATAAAAGACACTACGTGACCGAATAAGATCCTGCCAGAAACTCCGATATTAATTGAAATTATTGAATTTATTGAATTTTTTTTTTTAATGAAACACGTTTTATTGAATCTTCTAGGGTTTTAACCACAATAATGTTCTTTGTTATTAAATGGCCATATGGTCTAAAATGGTTAACACGGTAAACATGACGTGGGCTGGGTCTCAAGTGCAGTTTTGGGGTGTAAGGGGTTTCGAATAACATCGAAGACTTGAGACATCCAAGCCAGCCAGCACGTGGTGCACCCTGCTGAATAACGAACGAGGCAATGGCGAAAGCGGGGTGGTAGGGTTTTACAGCCTGACTGCGTTATCCGATACAAAATATATATGAGTTGTTGAGGTATGTATGCTTGGTACACATATATGTTTCAACAACTCATATATGTATGAATAGTTAGCTTAGCTTAGGTTAGCTTACATAGGTCGCGAATTGCATGTATCAGGCAACAGCCAAAGCCGAGGTCGAAAGCGGGGTGGTAGGGTTTTACAGCCTGTCTGGGTCGCAACCACCGTGTATATGGCGAAAAAGCCCGTCATAGTGATTCGCTTTTGCGGATCGCGTTTCGGGATCAGCCTGTGCATATCTAGCTTTTCGCAGGCCGGTATGACAGCGGCAACCGGCGATGGATAGTGTGTCACTTGGTGGTCGCCATTGTTTTTGGATTGTACTGTGCTTACCATCAGGCATAGGGCAGTCATTTTGCCGTGCTACTATAAAAAAAAAGTGCAGCAGTTCGAACAAACTTATAGATGGTCGGTGCAAATTATCAGTTTCATTTTCCTACCTCCTACCGTCCTGATGTAACATGGTATTTATTTTAAATTTCCCGCATAATGAGACTGCTTTTGTGTTAAATTTCCTGCATAATAGAATTGATTCTGTGTTAAATTTCCTACATAATAAAATTGGTTTGCATTTATATTTTTATGGAAACTGTGAGAAGAAGATTAGATACATATAGTGCTGGAAAGCCCTTTCGCTGTTCAGTAATAGTTATAGAGTTGAGCGAACCGATCCGTTTCTTTACCGCCGTATATTGATATACGGCGGATTTCCAATATGCCCTACCGCTCTGATGTAACCTGATATTGTTTTAAATTTCCCGCATAATGAGACTGCTTTTGTGTTAAATTTCCTGCATAATAGAATTGATTTTTGTTAAATTTCCTACATAACAAAATTGGTTTCAATTTATATTTTTATGGAAACCGTGAAAAGAGATCATATAGTACCGGAAAGCCCTTTCGCTGTTGAATAATTGAATAAAAATTGACTTTATTATTTTATGAAGTTCTGATGCATTGTGTAATTGTTTGAAGGTTACACGGGATTATTCATGCTTTCACCTAAAACACTATTTGTTATTTGTGTTATAACGTTATGTAAATTACAATTTACTAACAGATTTAAATAATTATATATTAACTAGCTGATACCAGCGACTTCCTCTGCGACGTTTATTATTTAAGAAAATATCACACGTTGGAAAAAATATAAGCACCACACCATTTGTTCCACTTCTCCACGCCAAGAAAACACATATTACTGAATAAAATCGTAGTTTCTTACAAAGTTCATATAAAATGAAGATACAGTTAGTTTTTTTTTTTTTCAAAAAGAAAAAGTGATTGAAATCTGTCAAGTTGTTTTTGAGTGATATGCGCACAACAACAGAACGTTTTATTTATATATAATAAGACTATTCTAATAAATGTGGAACTTAGAAGGACGACTTTTTTATATAGTTCAAAATTATGTAATCTCTTAATTTTTTTCATAACCACTGAATGTTACGTTCAGTTATAATTAGCTTGCCCATAAGAACTTTAAATAAAGCCTTATTTTTTTAAAATCTGTTTGAGGAACACTTATATACCAGTAATCTACACGTATCTATGAAAATTTATTAGTTTTCCAAGCTAATCCCCGAAACAGTTGAACCGATTTTAGGGGCATATTTACATGAAGATAGATAACTTTTCAGATTGTTAACTAGCTTACATATAATTACACTTTTCCATGGGCATAAGGAATAATGCCAAAATTACACTATTAAAGAAGAAAATACAGGCGTTAATTTATCCAAATACAATAGGTTGTTACCGCGAAAACCAAAACTATTTTTACGAGAACAAAGTCCCAGGCCCAAGCTGGTGAACAATAAATAATATACACGATGCCCAAAATATGAAATAACGCTATTGCAATACTTACACCAATACAAAATTTAAACACTCCGACACGCATCAAACATTAATATCTAACAAATGTAAGAACAAATCATTATGCTTGCACAAGCCGGTTGTTAAATAACCGTTACAAAAATGGTTTTCACAAGAATATAATTTTTATTTTATAGTAGGACAACCACCGAAACGCGGACAATTCACATCGTCGTAACTGAATAATTTTACAAAATACGTACCTAGTCTAAATAACCGATTTCAGCTTTTAGTTTTGTTCTTGTTGACGCAAAATAACTGTTTTCAGTTTTGTTCTCGTTGACGCAATTATTTGTAATCTCTGTGGTGCGATTGCTAGAATGTTCCCGGAATCCCCTTACTGTTTATTTCGCAAGAGCAAAACGATAGCGGGAACGGTTAAATAATTGAGGCTTCAAAATGGCAAGTTTAGATTATACTGTATACCAGTATACGGACCGTAATGTGAGTTATAATGTTCACTCATCTCTATAAACTTAGACGTAGGAAGGTTAATGTTGGAAGTATGTATACAGAGACAGTATTGTCGTTGCTTTACTAAAACTTTGACACGAGTGGTTAGCTCAGATAGGTCGCGAATCGCTTGTATCAGGCAACAGCCAAAGCCGAGGTGTGCCGCGCACCCTTGAGCTAGTTGTCAAAGTAAAATCGGCTGAGTGCCTTAAGCGCTCGCCTTAGTAGCCCGGTGAAGCTGTTAAGACCTTGCCTGGTCAATAGCGTAGTCAGTTCGAAAAAAAAAAAAAAAATCCGTTAAGTAGTTTATTAGTTTCTCGCCAATAGACAGACAGACGGAGGACTTCGTTTTATAATATATAATGATACCTCTATATACATCTTGGCTTCCATTTTGTATTTTTTTCTTTTCTATATATAAAATAAATTGGAAAGACAATAAACAGTGATGACGATGTTGCTGGTATCGGCTAGTAATATAATATACCTTGGATTAAATATAACAAAATTTAAATGAACCTTTCTCAGATGGGCCCGTTTTATGAAAATACTGGGGTACGAATTTTGACGATGTGTTTTGGACCGACGGATACACCTTTAGTGCAGGGCATAGAAAACCGATCTTACGATCCCGAACTGGGTCCTATATTTTTACAACATGTGAAAGATACAGAGGTTCATTTTCAAAAGTGAGTAAATATGCAGTCGCTTCATACGTAATATGTTAGAAATGTAAGGATATTTGTGACATTTGAGATCTATATAATATATAATTAATATTGAAAATACAGTTCCTTTAAGATAAAATCATGTCAAAACTACTGATCGTATCTGCATACGACTATGACCACTAGAAGCAGAATTTTTCATAAGTGGTTCCAGGATACTTATTTTATGGATTCCATTTACTCTTTTGCAATTTTTTTGTTACTTTTATATGTATGCTATACCGCCATCGGTGTTAAGCCTGTTAATTTTGTAATTTTCGAGTTAATTTATTTAAATATTTTATTGTATACAAGGTGTGACTACCCTAGTCACACTGGTGTTAAATCTATTTATTATTATGAAAACAGTTGGGCAAATTTGGAGAAATTCCGTATAAGCTTGAATGCTTTATTTTTTTTGAACTGACTACGGTCTACGAGTATGCGTTATCTGCCTGATAGGCATTAACAGTTTTATAGGCTTAGTCCTATGAGCCTTATTAGTGTGGCGAGCGCTTATTACGCTCAGCCGCTTGACAGGGTGCCAAAATGGCGGATGCCGATGGTCCGATGGTCCCCCGACCCATCTCCTCAGGTTCGGCTCGGGAAATAAGACACTCCTGCTAAAATGTCAGTTGTTGCTTACATTTAATATAAGAATTTGTCTTTTTTTAGAATCGATTCTGCGGTTGCAGCTTTTGTTGAAATGATTAAAAATGGCCCGAATGGTTCTATTTGGCTATCTACGAAGGATAACCCAGGAAAGAATATTACGTCGGACATAGACGAAGTTTTCAAGAAAATGGAACAACTTGAATAAATTAGTGTTCAGAATAAAATGACTACTCTGATTATGAAAACTGCGTCTAAATTGAAATAAAGTAAATGAAGCACAAGTGTAAACTAATTAAAAAATGTGTTTTTGTGTAACTATATGTACCCCACCTACCATTATACCCACTACTGTGTATTTAATTAAATCTCTTGAGATTTATTTCTTAGCATATCAACATCAGATGTTAATTTAAATTTATACTAAAGTTTAAATACATTATAAGATTTTACATCATTATAGTGAAATATAAATATTTTATCGTATACCTAAAATATAAAATGTATAACAACACTAAAAAATAAATTACTGCATTACAATATTGGTTGGTTGTAATTTTAATTTAAGATTTTCATGATAAGAAATAAAAAATTAATTATTATGAAAAAATATGTTGAAGATTTATACTCGATGGCAATACAGACTCTGGTTATTTATACTGTTAGCACTCTTCGTACTACTATAGACTACAGCGGGGATGTTACTAATGACTTGACACGCCATTGGTCGATAGTTATCGACCGGTCATATCTCGACTGAATGTTATAAAAAAGGCGAGTCTGTCGAGTCATTGGGGGTTCACCGATCCTCCCGACAAAATAACGGCAGCGAACGATCAGTACCACCCTGTCTCTCCAAACAGAGCGTGTTCACGCCCATGCCTGCGTAACCACAGATCACGTCGCCGTGGTCTGGGGGTAAAATTCTCTCCCGCACACTTGATTAGGCCCCCCTCGGCAGCAGCTCAAGCCTACGTCCGATCCCTCGGCGTGGAGCCCTTGAGTACGCTGCTCGCGAGACACAGTGACACACATCACTGCAACAACACTACACATATCACCTACACACACGTGCACGCTCACACGCTTACACATAAAAAGTGGATGCGTTTTTTTTTTGTTTTACCCGTATCGAACTGAAATAGTTCAGAAAATTTTCCGACACAAAATACACATAAGAGTTATTGAGACACGCATGCCTGGTACACATGCATGTTTCAATAACTCATATCTGTATGAATAGTTTAGCTTAACTTAGGTTAGCTAAGATAGATCGCGAATTGCATGCAACAGGTAACGGCCAAGCCGAGGTGTGCCGTGCACCCTTGAGCTAGTTACCAGAATAAAATCGGCTGAGTGCCTTAAGCGCTCGCCTTAGTAGTCCGGTGAAGCTGTAGAGGCCTCCAAAAAGGCCAATAGCGTAGTCAGTTCGAAAAAAAAAAAAAAAAAAAAAAAAAAAAAAAAAAAAAAAAAAAAAAAAAAAAAAAAAAAAAAAAAAAAAAAAAAAAAAAAAAAAAAAAAAAAAAAAAAAAAAAAAAAAAAAAAAAAAAAAAAAAAAAAAAAAAAAAAAAAAAAAAAAAAAAAAAAAAAAAAAAAAAAAAAAAAAAAAAAAA
>MU158913.1:0-35618 GCA_015888305.1 Antheraea pernyi | reverse complement strand
CACTCAGACAGAGTGTGCTGCGCGGTGTCCGGGTCAACGCCGCACTGATGACATACGGCAGTCGGCTCCCTGCGTGCTATCCGGTACAGGTACCAACCGAAGCAACCATGTCCGGTCAGGACCTGCACCAGTCGGAACGTCAGGGAGCCCCATCCTCTATCAAGCCAATCCGGCAGGACCGGGCGGACGGCGTCGATCGTGTATCGACCGTACCGCGCGTCCGCCAGGTCCCGCCTCCACCTTTCCACCACTTCATCCCTTTTCTCTCTTCTTCTTTCCTCTATTTCTCTGGGAGCTAGAGGCTCCCCCATCCGTTTCTTTACCGCCGTATATTGATATACGGCGGATTTCCAATATGCCCTACCGCTCTGATGTAACCTGATATTGTTTTAAATTTCCCGCATAATGAGACTGCTTTTGTGTTAAATTTCCTGCATAATAGAATTGATTTTTGTTAAATTTCCTACATAACAAAATTGGTTTCAATTTATATTTTTATGGAAACCGTGAAAAGAGATCATATAGTACCGGAAAGCCCTTTCGCTGTTGAATAATTGAATAAAAATTGACTTTATTATTTTATGAAGTTCTGATGCATTGTGTAATTGTTTGAAGGTTACACGGGATTATTCATGCTTTCACCTAAAACACTATTTGTTATTTGTGTTATAACGTTATGTAAATTACAATTTACTAACAGATTTAAATAATTATATATGCTTTGGCTAGAGACCAAAACGTCCGTGTTCCCGATGGGAGACGAATCAATTTCTCACCAATTCTGTCAATGAAGGTGGACTTAGCCAAGGCGATTGCACTTTTGTAAGACCTGGAGGCAAAGTTGTACTCCTTTTTTAATGCGCTGATGTTTACATCTTGTGATGCCACTGCATTTACCCAGGCTCGGTAGCATTTCTGCTTTCGACGGCAGGCCATTGTGTAATTATTTGAAGGTTACACGGGGCTATTCATGCTTTCACCTAAAATACTATTTGTTATTTGTGTCATAACGTTATGTAAATTACAATTTACTAACAGATTTAAATAATTATATATTAACTAGCTGATACCAGCGACTTCCTCTGCGACGTTTATTATTTAAGAAAATATCACACGTTGGAAAAAATATAAGTACCACACCATTTGTTCCACTTCTCCACGCCAAGAAAATACATATATTACTGAATAAATAGTTTCTTACAAAGTTTCTATAAAATGAAGATACAGTTAGTTTTTTTTTTAAAGTGATGGAAATCTATCAAGTTGTTTATGAGTGATATGCGCACAACAACAGAACGTTTTATTTATATATAATAAGACTATTCTAATAAACGTGAAACTTAGAAGGACGACTTTTTTATATAGTTCAAAATTATGTAATCTCTTAATTTTTTTCATAACCACTGAATGTTACGTTCAGTTATAATTAGCTTGCCCATAAGAACTTTAAATAAAGCCTTATTTTTTTAAAATCTGTTTGAGGAACACTTATATACCAGTAATCTACACGTATCTATGAAAATTTATTAGTTTTCCAAGCTAATCCCCGAAACAGTTGAACCGATTTTAGGGGCATATTTACATGAAGATAGATAACTTTTCAGATTGTTAACTAGCTTACATATAATTACACTTTTCCATGGGCATAAGGAATAATGCCAAAATTACACTATTAAAGAAGAAAATACAGGCGTTAATTTATCCAAATACAATAGGTTGTTACCGCGAAAACCAAAACTATTTTTACGAGAACAAAGTCCCAGGCCCAAGCTGGTGAACAATAAATAATATACACGATGCCCAAAATATGAAATAACGCTATTGCAATACTTACACCAATACAAAATTTAAACACTCCGACACGCATCAAACATTAATATCTAACAAATGTAAGAACAAATCATTATGCTTGCACAAGCCGGTTGTTAAATAACCGTTACAAAAATGGTTTTCACAAGAATATAAATTTTATTTTATAGTAGGACAACCACCGAAACGCGGACAATTCACATCGTCGTAACTGAATAATTTTACAAAATACGTACCTAGTCTAAATAACCGATTTCAGCTTTTAGTTTTGTTCTTGTTGACGCAAAATAACTGTTTTCAGTTTTGTTCTCGTTGACGCAATTATTTGTAATCTCTGTGGTGCGATTGCTAGAATGTTCCCGGAATCCCCTTACTGTTTATTTCGCAAGAGCAAAACGATAGCGGGAACGGTTAAATAATTGAGGCTTCAAAATGGCAAGTTTAGATTATACTGTATACCAGTATACGGACCGTAATGTGAGTTATAATGTTCACTCATCTCTATAAACTTAGACGTAGGAAGGTTAATGTTGGAAGTATGTATACAGAGACAGTATTGTCGTTGCTTTACTAAAACTTTGACACGAGTGGTATATCCTATATGAGGTTATAAATGCGAATGTAGGTTTGTGTGTTACGCTTTCACTTTTCTTAACTAATCAACTAAACATCGTGAAATGTTGTGTACATGTTGTCAGGGTACAGACAAAAACATAGGGTGGCTTTCATAGTGATAGAAAAATTACTTTTTAGACAATCGTTCAGGTAGTCCGTTAAAGCTGTTAAGACCTTGCTTGGTCAATAAAGTAGTCAGTTCGAAAAAAAAAAACAATCGTTCAGCATAACAATTCGGTCTACTGACATGAATAAGTTTCAACAAAAAAATTAACACTTTAATAACTTTATACTGAATGAAGCTATTGTGATAGTGTTTCTTTAGATAAGGACCAAGTGTGTAAGAAATAAATCCAAAAAAAAAGATAAAAACCGACAGACTCCGTATCACTTTATTTATATACTCGTAGATTCAAGCTGCTGAAGTATAATTTCCAATGTGCGTATTTTACGTAAGATCTATTCATCGCACTCTTATTGTTTGTTATTAAAAATGCATTGACCCCCATTCAACTAAGTCTCTTACGCCTGCTTAAGTAATACTTGTATGTCTCTTAAATAAAACTTATATAAATACCTTAGTTTGTACTCATAGCTTGTATATAGACAATCGTTCAGGTAGTCCTTTGAAGCTTTTAAGACCTTGGTTGGTCAATAGCGTAGTCAGTTCGAAAAAAAAAACAATCGTTCAGTTATGCTGAATTCGGTCTACTGGCGTGAATAAGTTTCAACACAAAAATTAACACTTTAATAACTTTATGCTGAATAAAGCTATTGTGATAGTGTTTCTTTAGATAAGGACCAAGGACCAATCCAAAAAAAAAAGATAAAAACCGGCAGACTTTGTATCACTTTATTTATATACTCGTAGATTCAAGCTGCTGAAGTATAATTTCCAATGTGCGTATTTTACGTAAGATCTATTCATCGCACTCTTATTGTTTGTTATTAAAAATGCATTGACCCCCATTCAACTAAGTCTCTTATGCCCGCTTAAGTAATACTTGTATGTCTCTTAAATAAAACTTATATAAATACCTTAGTTTGTTCTCATAGCTTGTATAACGTGCTACATATTATTATGTATATAGATTTAGCATCATAATATAATTAATTAATATATTTTGGGGGAGCTACTATTGACCTGCGTCCTTGCTATTGATTATATCTGGAGAGTTACTATTGATTTGCGTCCTCAATAGCGTAGTCAGTTCGAAAAAAAAAACAATCGTTCAGTTATGCTGAATTCGGTCTACTGGCGTGAATAAGTTTCAACACAAAAATTAACACTTTAATAACTTTATGCTGAATAAAGCTATTGTGATAGTGTTTCTTTAGATAAGGACCAAGGACCAATCCAAAAAAAAAAGATAAAAACCGGCAGACTTTGTATCACTTCATTTATATACTCGTAGATTCAAGCTGCTGAAGTATAATTTCCAATGTGCGTATTTTACGTAAGATCTATTCATCGCACTCTTATTGTTTGTTATTAAAAATGCATTGACCCCCATTCAACTAAGTCTCTTATGCCCGCTTAAGTAATACTTGTATGTCTCTTAAATAAAACTTATATAAATACCTTAGTTTGTTCTCATAGCTTGTATAACGTGCTACATATTATTATGTATATAGATTTAGCATCATAATATAATTAATTAATATATTTTGGGGGAGCTACTATTGACCTGCGTCCTTGCTATTGATTATATCTGGAGAGTTACTGTTGATTTGCGTCCGTACTACTGACTATATTGGGGAAGTCAGTATTGACAGGCTACTATTTACCTCGTTCTGAAATGCCATTGGTTGGAGAAACTGGCCGTTGATGCATTTTGATTATAATTGGCTGTCAGCTTTGGCTGAATGTCATAAAAGGCAACCAAAGGCGAAACGCTACAGGCTACAGGCATGAAGTCTAATGAAGCTGTACAGGCTAGCAGGCAAATAGCGTATTGAGTTCGAAAAAAAAAGGCACATCATCCTCGCTCAGACTGTTAAGTTATTCACATAATTCGTAGCTACATATAAACAAATAAACGTTGAAAATAAACAACAGTTCTAGACGCTATCATTTGCTTGATTAATTGCCTTCAATCTTCATGATTTAGTGTACACCCGTTACGGGCCAAGTGATTGCTTGGAAGTTAAAATATTTTTAAAATAGTTGTGTATCTGATTTTTGACAAATGGGTATAACGTAATAAATTTCTTTTGTATTATAAATTATGATTTATTACATGATATGCTTACATTAAAATATTTTATGTAAGCCACAACTTCAGATTTTTGGAGTACATTTTATATTTATATAACACTAGCTGATAATCGTGACTTTGTCCACGTGTTTTTTACCTTAATTTTTTTTTTTTTTTTCGATCTGTCTACGCTATTGACCAAGCAAGGTCTTAACCGCTGCACCGGACTACACACCTTAAATCTATTATATATTTTATGTGCGAAAGAAAAAACATAAAAAAATGAAAGCAAAAATACGATTTGATTATAAAAAGTCGTCTCAGACATTGTTATCTACTTATGTCTCCCTCTCCTCCGCACGCGCACCACTTCGCTTTGCATCTGTTCTCTGCGGCAAAAAAAAACACATCAGTGAACGCATCATTAATATAGATAAGAATCGTAGATTTTCAAAACTTCATCACCCTTGTCCCACTAAAGTAGGGTGGGCACAACATGTTTTCTTTTTCCACTCTCTCCTGTCAAATGTCATTTCTGTATTCACACCTTTATTTCAGACTAGCTGTACCCGCAACTCCGCACGCGTTTTTTTAAATCGTATTAAAGAATAAAATTATAAAATTGTGAGACTATGTACAATTACAGAAACGCTCTTTAAAGACAATTGTAAGTACGACGCGCACGCCACTAAAAGTAACATGTAACGTGTACAGTAGATATATAAATACAAAAAGCGTGCCAAATGAGGTTTGTCATCAGCAACACATTTGGAACCTTAACCCATCATATAACTACCTCAGTGCTCACTTACACTGTATAAGGAACTAATGAAACAATAACTTAAAATATTATTATTAAGATTTACATTTACATTAAAATATTATTATAAAGATTTATATTTACATTACATTTAATATACATTGCCATTATTATAATTAAGATTTTTGACTACAAAAACTAAACGCTTGTCTGTTCCGCAAGAAATTGTATTATGAATCACTTAATACGTTTATAGTCTAAGATCTTTTTAGGAAGACCTCTGTATCATTAATGTTATTAATAATTATACTGTCGAAGTGGAAACAATAAGTTGATAATGATTTCTCTTATTAAAAATAAAGAACGTGTTGAAATCTTGCTAAATTTCATGCATATAAACTCGCGGATAGCAGCTAGTCTAAAATAGAATAACCTCAATTACTTTTTATTAGGTTCGCTATCTACCAGTGAAAATCCCGTGAAAATCGATGTAACCGTTTTGATGATAGCACAGCGGCAAAGCCACGGTTAACAGCTAGTCTAAATTAAATTAGTTTTTATAAGGTCCGCTATCTGCCAACTTTTCGTAAAGTCAGCTAACTGCCAGTGAAAGTTTCGTGAAAACTGGTCTAACCGTTTTAGAGATAGTTTTGCGGGCGTAACCACGGTTAACAGCTAGTATAAACTAAAATGGCTTCAATTACTTTTTATAAGGTCAGCTATCTGTCAGTGAAAGTTTCGTGAAGATCGGTTGAACTGTTTTGAAGATAGTACTGCGGGCGAAGCCACGGTTAACAGCTAGTCTAAATTAAAATAGACTAAATTACTTGAAATGATGTCCGCTATCTGCTGGTGAAAGTTTGGTGAAAATGGGTTCAATCGTTATGGAAATAGCATTGCAGACAAAGCCGCGGTTAATACCTAGTCTAATTTAGAGTAGCCTAAGAAACCCGCTGTAATTTCAGCTATGTGTCAGTGAATTTAGCTATGTGAATTTCCTGTCAAAATCGGTCTAGCCGTTTCGGAGATTACCCGGAACAAACAGACAGACAGACCGACAAAAATTTTAAAAATTGCATTTTTGTTATCAGTAGCGTGTATGTATACTTCTATAAACAATCAGTCAAAAATTTTTATTTCGATATTACATACAGACACTTCATTTTTATTATATGTATAGATTTTCAAAACTTCAATAACTATATTAAATAAAAATATCGCGACATTTTTTTTACAGTCAAGTCCAAGTATCAAACAGTCTCTTGATATCTTATAAACATTTTTTAAGTATAAAAAACATTCTTTAGTAATTTGTTTTTATTTTGCGGAATTGAATGGTATAATATACATTAACGCGTCAAAAAACGGAGACTTTATATAGAATTGTTTATTATTTTGCGTTCATCAATACGCAGCCGCTTATACACTGGACCGAAACATAATAATTATGTTACAATGTAACAAGTAATTACTTTTAGCTTTGTAGACAATTTCCTAGTTGTATCACTCTATATAGGTGTGTATCTTCGTAAAACAGTCATATTTCCCTAACGACAGGAAGATGTTCATTCTCCGGTCGTAATATACGTATATCCGCACGGTTTTATTGTTCCGCGAGCCGTGCTGATCACAGACGAGATCGTCCGGTGAAAGTGTGTTGCAATATTTAGCAATGACTTGCTTTTAAAAGTATCACTGTAATACGAACGACAATTGATGTAAACGAATATTTATATGTTAATTACAATCGTTTATAGATAAACTATTAACGGTAAATAAATTTTGATAAACGACCTACCTTGTGACTGAACTTTTTTTTTACTGTCTTAGCATTTTAGTCCTTAAATTATCTTAGGATATAAATAAAATTATAGAGGTCTGCTGTGGTCTCATCACTCAAAAAACATTTGGTAGATTTCGATAATTTTTGTCTTCTTATCATCTTATCACGATAGCTTCATTTAATTTAAGATTATTAAACTTTTAACAAACTACTATTTCTATAAACACTACCCGTGTTATTACAAAAAAGTTAAATACGTATTAAATACTTTGTTTAAAAAAGATTCCTAATAAATGCACCGCGCTCGCCCGATGCAAATTCGCGTTATCTCTTTTCGCATGTCTAACCTAACGTAACCAAAGCGAGACAAAAAAGCAAGATGGCGAACATTCAGCGACCGCGGTGCGTTTAATATGAGACCTTTTTAAAGCCAGGGTTCAATACGTATTTAACGTTTTTGTAATAACACCGTACGCGTTCGGCGATACGTCTTTTTTACCGTCAAGAAGTGGGATCAACGGTGTTGGGCTTATGTTTTGTTCCTCTCTATATGAAATATATTGTTAAGGTAATAAACAACGAATATGAAATCTCGCGTATCCGCTAGTACTTTATAGTATTTGAGGGTTCGAAACATTGACATATAAAAACCCAAGACACACAGTCTCGAATAAAAGTAGCGCTTAAAACCAGCCGCAAAATTTCCCCAATATAGTTTCCCCTACATAGTTATGCCATAAACCTAAGATTTTGCAAGTTCAACTGTACCTGATGATTTAAAGTCGTTTTTACAAGCATGCAAGCGACGCGAGACTATTTGAAATGACTGCAAAATCCAAAATTATGCACTCATATTCGTTTGCCGGCTGTGAGATCTTGGGTTTTTGTATATCAATGGCTTGAGTACAATTTTGCCTTCCAGAGAAAAAGAAGCGCATTCTTTGTATTTTTTATAATATTGAGTGTTATATGTATATCCGGAATGAGGAAAAAATAGGCATCTAAAAGTATTGTTTGTTCAACCTTGTTGCTCTAAGCTTCTGTTCTGAAATCATATTTCATCAAAAAACGAGTTAAATGTAATAATACACTAATAGTGCAGGCTACAAGACTAAATTTTTTTTTTTAGATTAGTGTTTTAGCTATAACCTCTTATGACGGTGAATTAAAGTCGACTTTAATAACCTTAAACACTGGCTCTCAAGTGGAAACAAACGTACAGTACAAGGTCCGGCCAAGTTTGTCAGTTCCATGCAGTCCGGCGAAGCTGTTAAAAGCTTGCTACGTTAATAGCGTAGTCAGTTCGAAAAAAAAATTGTCAGTTCCATAAAAACGGATATTAAGTGGACCAAAACTTTGTATGTAGATGATATGAATGTAGGTTGGCATTGACTTCAAATATATTATTCGGTAGCGCGAATATCAATATTTTTTATTTAATTTGGTTAATTTAATTATTCAGTTATTTTTCGCTTTTTAGTGCCTCATTTGTGTTTCACATCGAAGGCGGTTTATTTTTTTTTGGAAAAAATTTTTATTTATAATATTGCGTGTTATATGTATATCCGGAATGAGGAAAAAATAGGCATCTAAAAGTATTGTTTGTTCAACCTTGTTGTTCTAAGCTTCTGTTCTGAAATCATATTTAATCAAAAAACGAATTAAATGTAATACACTAATAGTCCAGGCTACAAGACTAAAATATTTTTTTAGATTAGTGTTTTAGCTATAACCCCTTATGACGGTAGAATTAAAGTCGACTTTAATAACCTTAAACACTGGCTCTCAAGTGGAAACAAACGTACAGTATAAGGTCCGGCCAAGTTTGTCAGTTCCCTGCAGTCCGGTGAAGCTGTTAAAAGCTTGCTACGTTAATAGCGTAGTCAGTTCGAAAAAAAAATTGTCAGTTCCATAAAAACGGATATTAGATAAAATGCTACCACCATTTTGTGTTTGTTACCTATAATTGTTTACGTTCCATCACAGGGTTCAATCCTCAATCAATCGATGCGATATCCGAACACGCTACAATAATAAACCCGGCATCGTTCGTTCCTCTGTGGAAAATTGTTGACATACATTTAAAAGAATATGTTTGTGTGTTCGAAGTAGTTAAGTAATTTAAACGAACTGTTCACGTATATATATATATTATAAACTGACAAGTCATTATTCACAACCATGAGAAAAAATTACATTCCCCATCGTAATTGACTTTCCTATACCCGCGCGTTGGTCTGTGAGACCGGATATACGTTTCACTCATTTAAAAAAAATGCAAAACACAGGCGTTTTATTGTAATCCGGTGAAGCGGTTAAGTCCTTGCTAGGTCAATAGCGTAATCAGTTCGAAAAAAAAAACTGGCGATTTAGCCTTCTCAATAGCTACATTGTTAATGGCCTACTTCAAATGGGAGTAGCGTGAACGTTCGTGCATACCTCCATGTACCGAGCTGTAGATGGGTCCGTCAGACAGGAAGGTTAATCTAGTATGTAGTAATCGAAATAATTACAACTTTATTACGTTACGAAAGCCCGTACACGCTGCGTTACGACGCTATTTAATTCTAACGCGGAACAAATCAGGACGAGTTTTTATTTTGAATCTCAACTTTCACCCGTACAATGGGAATCGTGTAACAATGTACTTAATATTGATTATGCACTACGCGACGTGAGAATTATCGACGGTGTCGTTCGAGTTAGATCACGTAATCGCGAAATCAGATCGATGGAAGTTCTTGTTTATGTCACGATTGTTTCTGATATGGATGGATGGAGGATGGAGTAAGCTGTCGACGCGTAACGTGTAGAATTAGAAGAAATATCTATGTATAAACAGGCAAAGATAGAACGGTTCAATACAATGCTCTCGTCTATTTGTCAACGGATTTTTGAAGGGAAAAAATTATGAGTTCACGTCACCGATTGCCGCAACATGCTCGTGACGTATTTTGCTTGCGCCAGAATAGCGGCCCGTGTACATGTAATATTAATAATTTGTATTGAACTTGTGCAGCCTGTCATATGTTTGGTAAATTAATAAACTGTATAAAAATGTATAATTATTGCTCGGAGTGTCGTCGATATATGTGAGAACCAGACTAATGTTAATAATTTCAATTTACAAATAATTAAATTAAGTAATTCAGGCTATAATTGATTTAATAATTCTAAAAAAAAATACAGTTATCCCTTTTTTTATTTTCACTTCTGTCGTCTTTTTTTTTGTTTAGTCCTGTCAAATGTCATTTCAGTATTCACACCTTTTATGCACATATCATTTTTCACGCATTCCATCCATACCTTTTTCGGTCTTCCTCTACTCGTATATCCGTCCACAAGCATACTCAACACTTTTCTAGTTACATGGTTTTCATCTCTCCTCATGACATGCCCATACCATGCTAACCTATTACTCCTCAACTTATTTGTCACTGGTGCTATTTTCAAACTTCCTCTGATATACTCATTCTTAATTTTATCCATTCTAGCCACACTACACATCCACCTTAACATTCGAATCTCTGCCACATGTAATTTTCTCTCATCCGTCTCTTTCGTAGCCCAGCACTCAGATGCATACAGCATGACTGGTCTTATCATAGCTTTATAAACCTTCCCCTTGAGTTTCAAAGGCATTCGTGGGTCACAAGCTTCCCCAGACACATTTCGCCATTTCATTCATCCTGCATTTATTCTATTCCTCACGTCCCTATCAATGGCACCGTCGCTTTGTATCAATGAACCGAGATACGGAAAATTAGAGCAAGCTGGTAAGGATACACCATTTGCTACCAAGCATACATACCTTAACAACTCTTATATATATTTCGTATGGGATAATTGTTTTGTTTAGTAGCTACTGACAAGCCTTAGACGTTATCAATAAAAAATATTGGGAAAAATTAATTAATTTAACTTTATACTGAAACTTGAAAGATTAATTAATTATAGTCGAATGTTGATCACTAAACTATCGTTAGTCTTCGATATATACATAAACAGAGATAAAAATGATTTATTTAATCGTATGCCTCCGTATTGATCGTAATCGTATTGATCCGACTCGAAGGACCAATGTATAGCTCTGATAATGTTTATTTAGCTGGATTCATATATCGATAAAAGAAGCACTTCAATTTGTTGTATTTATATATATTTAATTGATACAAGACACACGTATGTACTCGCTAAACGGTAAGCCGTGAAGAAGGAAAAAGTTGCCAACATAATATTTTAATTTTACACAATTTTATGTTGGGTTGCCAACAGTATCCATCTTTTATTATCGTTGATTGATTGATTACTCTATGTGTCGCTGCGAGGTGGAATATGTGGAACAGTGCAGCGATCAAAAATGTGTTAGTTACTCTTTAGCACCATTCGGGGAGCATGTGCAGGGGAATGAGAGATACACATCCTGCGGACGTGAGTAACACCAGCTCCAAAAGCCCACAGAGGGACGAAATAGTGAAAGAAAAAAAAGAAAGACAGATTTAGTTCTTATGTTTAGTAAATATTGACGAGCTTTAGTGTTTACCAATAGAAAAGTTTTTTTTAAATATAAAAACTTAATGGATTATGGTCGATTGTCGAACGTTAGACAAATACTAGTAATAATAGTTCCCTTTATTAGTTGTAGGACTGAGGAGCAAGCCCTAGCCTTACACGTGTTCTTGGGGTGCCCGTTTGCGGGAATAAAGTTGCTTGTTCGGTCATATTTCAATTGTGCAACCTAATTCAGCGCGTGAACGCGACTGACAGTTTAAGTTTTTAATAAATACTAGTGGGTGTCCATTGGTCGACATTCGACCATAGTTCATTGATTTTTTAAAGGGATAAATATTATAATAATAGTTGTATAATATCATTGTTGAATGTATAATGAAAAAGGGTAATTGGAACGTAAGAATAAAATAATATAGTCGAGCATAGCAACCTCCTTCACAACCTTTTTTGAAGTCCTTTATTGACAGATGTCAAAATGTCTTTTTTATTTACATGTGTGTATATGTTGTGTAAAATTGAAGCAGTAATGTGAGTAATGCATATTTTAATTAATTTAATGTACTTTTAATGCATTTCATATAAAATAAATAGCTTTCTACACTTCTCCTCCATATTAACTTTAACTATGCCAAGTTTCACGTTCATCCGTTCATCAATTCCGTTAAAAAGGGATACAAAGTTTAGGCTTCACGTATTAATATATACGATAATTTTCATTCAACTGTTTTGATGTGCACATGATAAGTAGAGCGATATGCATATACGTAACCGTACATTAGTCGAGCAAAATACGAATATAGTTTTTTGAATCTGTTGTTGTTATAGTGGATTTACTCGTTTTATATGCATATATGCAAGTGTTATTTCGATATGATTACGAATTACACGTTATTTCTATGTCACGGATACCGCGTGCCGTTGCGCTGACCTCTCAGAGCCGGGTGTACGCAGACTCCGCCGTGAACGATATCTGGGTCATTTGACCGACACGGCGCCGCCAGAAAACGACACTCGAATGTAATCCAATTTCATTGTAACCGACACGCCGAGCTATCCCGGATTTCACCCGGAGGCAGAAATGTCAATTACGTATGCGAATAAGGAAATGACAAAAGCGATGTTAATCCTAATTAATATTATCAGTGCCAATGTGAGTTTACATAGTGAAACTTCTTATGGGCTTTGAAAGTCTGATCGGCAATTTTTTTGTTTGACGAAAAGTGGTCGGGGGAACACTGTGTTGAATGGAGTGTCGAAAACACAGGTTCTCGTCCGATCACAGAAGTTAAGCAACGTTGGGTGCGGTCAGTACTTGGATGGGTGGCCGTCTCTGAACAACGCGTGAAATTAGCATTTTGTTGTATTGTTTAAATTATAATGGTTTCCTGTACTACAATATTTTCACTTCTATCGTGTGTCCTTACGATACATATTCAATGGTGAACTAAACTCGCATCATCATAAAATTTTACATGCATATTATTAGGAGTACAGAAAGGTATAGGATGGATGGTTTTAGAATGTATTTCATCGTAAAAAAAATTGTGTTTCCGAGGGATTAGTTAAATCAACATTAACCCGAGCGATGCCACGTGCAAAGTTGGTATTAATAGATGCGAAAGTAACTAACTGTCTGTCTACTTGTTATCATTTCACGACTAGACCCTTGAATCAATCGAAATTCCCTGTACTACAATATTTTCACTTCTATCGTGTGTCCTTACGATACATATTCAATGGTGAACTAAACTCGCATCATCATAAAATTTTACATGCACATTATTAGGAGTACAGAAAGGTATAGATAGGATGGATGGTTTTAGAATGTATTTCATCGTAAAAAAAAATGTGTTTCCGTGGGATTAGTTAAATCAACATTAAGCCGAGCGATGCCACGTGCAAAGTTGGTATTAATAAATGCGAAAGTAACTGTCACTCTACTTGTTATCATTTCACGACTAGACCCTTGAATCAATCGCAGTTTCACATAGAAGTATCCGCGGACCAGAATAAGAACATAGGCTTGTAATACATGTACCAAAAACAGGTAGACAAAGTCACGGGATGAAACTGGCATTATAATAAATAACAATACGGTCATAGAACGGTATATCTAGTTTTTAATAAATATCATATTAATATGAATTGGTAGATATATCTATTATGTAAATTTTGTAGATATCTAAAGAATTCTGTTTTCATTGGTTATAATTATATCATTCAATATTTGTTTATATCCACGTGAGAATCTAAGTTACCTTAGTGTATGAGTTGTCGCTTATCTCATAATATCGTAATGGAGACGCTTAGATTTATTAATATATACAGATTATTAAAAAGAGATGGTGACACAAATAGAAGAGAGAAACTCATGTGAAGTATGTGGGCGAGGTGTTGCACTACGCATGGATGAGATGCTATGCGTTTTTTCATACTGGACCAATTACACAATAAATTACGGTTAATTATCAGATTAATTTATAAAGCAGTTGTTTAGTTATAGTTCTCGGGTGCAACGGAAACGTATCTGTACTTATTAAAAGAATTTACGAATGCGTATGTCAGATGATGGAATTTTATTTACTTTGATGAATAAAACTTTCAGATTAATAGGTTTTCGCTGAAACAACGTTTTAAAAGCGTACGGATGTTGTGCTGAGTAACGGTTAATTTTGCGGCGAATATACATTCTGCTAATAAACGCCTGTAGTTTCCTGTCGCCCGCCACGTGTTGCTCGGCGTCTCGTCGCGGCGCTGCGTCGCGTCGGTTACTCATTACGCTTATTCATTATTAACAACCGTTCGTGACTTAACTTTAATTGCAATATAAAATTTATTTAAAACCGGCTGCTTCTCAGTGACGTGTTTACTAACGAAGAAAATGATACGATATCTTCATTTTATATTACGATCATATAATGAGATAAAATGACAAATTAACGTTAATTTGTCAATATTTTTGAAAGATTTTATTGTCTTCTATCTCACTCACTCTTTTATATGAATCTTTTTGTAACCTAACATTTTTGATTTTTCCAAACGATGTTTCAAACGTTTTTTGACATAGAAACCTTGTCTTTGTTCATATAGATATATATAATATAGATATACTACCGTGTAGCATTCAGGAATAATGTAACTTCCTATTAGTGATAGAATTATCACAATTTATAATCAGCTCGATAGTTCCAGAAAATTCCAGTTACGCCTTACGTCACAAAGTTTGCCTCTTTATAACATTAATCTAGTGCAATACTTTAAAAAACCGAATAGTTTTTTTTTTACATAAATTTCTACGTCTTATTCTATGTATGAGATAAGAAACAGATCACAGTCCTATTGTTTAAAAGTGATATCAACGTATTTGTCTTTAGTAATGTGAATGGATGTATGTAATAGCAGGCTTACTCTTGATTTATGAACTTAAAAAGCGTTTTATTAGTTTTGTACGTATTGTTTATGTATTTATTTATTATTACATATAAAATAAGATTTGATAAATTAATTGGTTGTCCTGAAGAAGTTATATATAAGACATGAAGCATTTCTTCTTTAAAATTGAAATGCTTCTCAGTGACGTGTTTACTAACGAAGAAAATGAGATGATATCTTCATTTTATATTACTATCATGTAATGAGATAAAATAACAAATTAACATTAATTTGTCAATTCTGTCAATATTTTTGAAAATCTCCCTATTGTCTTGTGTTTCATTTACTGTTTTATATGAAAAAAAAATTATCTTAAAATTTTTGCTTTTTCCATACGACCTTCAAACGTTTTTTGTCATAGAAACCTTGTCCTTGCTCAATTACAAACACAACAAAAACAATTACCGAAATAGTTGTAGACGTTTTGAATTAATGCGCTTACACACATTCGGCAATTGACTTTTATTTATATAGATATACTACCCTTTACATTACCCTATACATTCAGGAATAATGTAACTTCCTATTAATGATAGTATTATCGTAATTTATAATCAGCTCAATAGTTCCAGAAAATTCCTGTTACGCCTTATGTTACAAAGTTTGCCTCTAATTGGTTAGCCTGAAAAAGTTACATAAAGATATGAAGCATTTCTTCTTTAAAACTGAACTAAAACTTCACTGTTAAATTTGAAATTACATCTAATATCTGTGTAGTATGGTCGACAATAAAACGAAGGAAGAGATATTATGTGCACATTTCAAACCTTTAAGATTACAATAAAAATCGAAGTCTTAAGTTTCTCTGTAGTTTTTGCATAAACACTAATAAAAAACACACCCATACTAACGTTCTTGTATATAACATTTTATGTAGTGTATTGGGTTACGATGGACAATCTGTTTTGAATATTTAATATGAATTCGATTAATGAACTCTTTTTATACATAATCTAGGCTTTACGTTGTTGAAATATTAATTGTTTTTTTTTTAATAGAACGAGTACCGATGTCCAAAGTAAGAAATTTATATCAAACTTTCGAATGTAGTTTTTATATCCAATATGATTCCAATATTGAGTATAGTTAAAATATCAAAACTGCTTTAACAAAAAGAAAAAACAAATTCAAATTTCAGTAAAGCACATTTGGAAAAAAAGTTAGTTTAAACAAAAATGTAAGCCCTAAAAGAAAAGATTTAATAGAGGGCTTAATATCTTGCAGCTTGATAGGGATAATTATTTTATAAAGAAAAACAAATCTAACTATAAATCGAGCTTCATGCACGGTATGTATGCGTTGTGCTTATTAATCTCTGTAAGATATATGACTAATTGGAGCCTGTGACTTAATTCTTGTGAAAATGGAAGCTACGCGTTTTATTTTGATTAATTTATGGTTAATTTTTAATTATATCTTTTTTTTTATGTCATAACTGGCAAAGTGGGTCACCTTATGTTAAGTGATCACCACCGTCCATAGACACTCACAACACCAGAGGAGTTGAAAGTGCGTTGCCAGCCTGTGTTTGGGCGAAGGGGTGAGAGGGAAGGGGAGGTGGGCCTCCGGCGCTCTCACTGACCGAACGAAACGCAACAATGCAAGCGCTGTTACTTCACGTCGGTTTTCTATGAGAGGGTGGGTGGTACTACCCCAGACGAGCCGACCCATTCATGCTGGAAGCAATAATAGCGTCAGCGTGGCTCTACCACTCTTCAAATCATATTCTATATGATTCTATCATTACCAACTAGTCCGTATACCGCTATTACTCATTGTAAATTAAGTTTTCCTGTAAAATATCATTATTACTGCTCAGTCCTTATGTAACCTGGATAATGCTTAGAAAAATTCTATATCTGCGAGTAAAAATTCCTTCAAAATCAGTTCAACTATTTGCAAGATCATATCAGGCAAATAACAATCACTTTAATTTTATTTATACTAATTATACTAACTTTAGCCCGCGATTTCTTTCGCTTTAATGTAGACTTGACATATAGCTCGGGATCTTTTTATGTATAAAACCCTATATCCATTTCTGAATCTCTGACAATGAATACGCAAAAAAACAAACAACCTCACAATCACATCTATAATATTAGTTAGGATATTATAACACCCATCGCCTATGAAATTAAGTTGAGACAAGTGCAAATAAATCATAACAGCGATTAATATATGAAAATGATTTATCGTTCTTATTTATCCGTTACCGTATTATCGTACTTGCGAAATCGAAATATATTTCCGATGGTTTATCTATTGACGTACGATTCAACGCAGCAAACTATCTCGATTCGTTTTATCAGACGTCGGGGAATAAAATTAGCCTGAAGTTTATGCTTTTTGTTCTATCTCTATAGCGGTCGATGGATAAAGTTGCCAAGTTTTCTAATATGTTCTATAAGCGTAATCTTATAGAGGTTCTTTTGTTTTTTTTAAATACTTTATCAGTGTTATTTTAATAAAAATTGTAAGGCTAATTGAGCCCATCAGACTTCGTAACTATATAATAATAGTCATAAATACAGTGGTACAACAAAATAATCCCAAGGAGGGTTGATGTCAGGCAGGCGGCCGATCGTAAAAATTAAGACAAATCATATACCACAACATGGCAAACATGTTGTACCGACCCTACTTATGTGGGATAAGGGTAAGAAGAAGAAGATTATCAGTGTTATTACAAAAAAGTTAAATACATATTGAACCCTAGCTTTGAAAAGGTTTCATATTAAATGCACCGCGGTCGCTGAACGTTCGCCATCTTGCTCTTTTGTCTCGCTTTGATTACGTTAGGTTAGACTTGTGAAAAAGGATAACGCGAACTTGCCTCGGACGAGCGCGGTGCATTTATTAGTAAACTTTTTTAAACCAAGTATTTAATACGTATTTAACTTTTTTGTAATAACACGGTATAGGTTTTAGCGTTTGACCACATTATCTGTATTAATCTATACTTAAAATAATATAAAGCTGAAGAGTTTGTTTGCTTGAACGCGCTAATATCAGGAACTACTGATCCGGTTGGAAAAATTCTTTCAGTGTTAGGTAAGCTCATTTACCTGACTCTTAAATACGTTTTTTTGGCTACTTAAGCTGTCTCTCTATTCATTAACAACTACGCCCTTCTAAAAATCACCGAATCTCCACTATATTTTTAACTTATATCGTAAGCATTGTGAATTTGATACGGTCTCGTATATCTGAATCATTGTGTTTCGGAATAGTGCATACAGGAGTGATGTTTCGTATTCGTACGAGTTAGCATATAATATACACGTTGTTAGTGTTACAGTGTCTAACACATTTTGGTTGTTCAGCAGTCATACAGTCACGTTCACCCCCGCGTCAGCGTTGGACGCGTGTGTTGTGTTCTATTTGATTATTTATTGTAACAATTTGTGCACTATTATTTTATCTTTTGACAGTTTATCAACATAGTGAATTTGTCGTACGCGGATTTCGCTTGGAGTTTGGTGTTTTCTTCTCTTCGTCAGTGTGTGAGTATCGAGAATTTAACTCGTATATATTTAAAAAAAATGCAATGACACATCCTATGTATGGTTTATTAGATTGATGATCAAAAGAATTCGCAATAGTTATTGCTCGGTGTAGTAGGTACATGGCATGCGCCGCATGGTCCGAGACCGGTTCGAAAGTGTGGTCCTTGTTGGTGAAACCGGATCGGTAAATAATTATAGACATAATGGAGACCTACATCTGCCTCGTATTTCAGGCTTTGAGTGTCTAAGTAAATATTTGTACGTATCTCGGTATACTTATTAAGAAGGATGTTAAATGTTTGTGTTGTAAATAAAACGTTTTTGTTAATGGTCATTAACACGTTATAAAAGTTTTTTTTTTTCAAATTTTGGATATTTTATTCTCTATATAAATAATGAAGATATAGTCAATAGGGATTCTTTCGTAAATGGTTTTAGACTACTTATTCAATTGAAACTTTGCCATTTTTTTAAATGTAATATGTAATTAATGTAAGCTAACGTAATGTAGCAAACGTAATATTTAAATAGTTAAGTAAAATAATAACAATAGTTGCTCATATTTAAACAATTTTAAAAAGTACAATGATATTAACGACAGCAGAAAAATGATGAAATTTAGTCTGAAAAAAAAAGAGCGGGATAAATAAAGATACGAGGTATTATAGATTTTCTTTATAATAGGTATAAGATATAAATTTAAAAAACAGATAAAAAATAAATGAATGTGATTCATGAACGTTTTAAATTTTTTTAAGCATAATATTACATTCCAGATGAAGTGCATCGGAAGTCGTTCTCGGTTGTATTTTTATAGTTTGCTTCTTTTTATAGTAGCGTAAATAAGTTTGTAAAGAACACCGGCCACTCGCAACGCAACCCTGGTCATCGGGCATCGAACCCGTTACATTATTTTTAGAACGATGACCTTGCAATATCTCTATGTATTACAAATCGATTTACTAGTATACCTGTGTAATTAATCATTTGAGAACGCTTTAATGGTAATTATTTTTAATTTCGCTTTCCCGATTATTATCTACTTTATTTCACTAATGGTAATATTTCACGACACATTATCTATATATTAGGTTTAAATGTCTGTAAGTATTATATAAAAACTTCGGTACATTATGATAACTTCACAGATAAAATGTCCGGAACATACCAATGAATTTAAAAGTAATATTACTTCATACTTAATCGATTTGAAAAGTTCTTTAACTTTTTTTTTATGTCATAGGACGCAAACGAACGGGCGGGTCACCTGATGTTAAGTGATCACCACCGTCAATAGACATCAGGAGAGTCGAAAATGTGATGCCAGCCTGTGTTTGAGGGGGGGGGGAAATGGACCTCCAACTCTCTCACTGACCGAACGAAACGCAACAATGCAAACACTGTTACTTCACGTCGGTTCTCTATGAGAGGGTGGTAGTACCCCGGGCGAGCCGACCCATTCATGCTGAAACCAGTAAGCTTCAGCGTGGCTCTACCACCTACGAAATAAATAAAGCTACTCTATCAACGGGTAACATTTTATTTACAAATTAGTAGGCAGATAAAGATTTAACCCCTGGACTGTCCAAAACCATAGGGAGTTAAGCTCCATACAAACGAATGTACGTAGACATTATGATGCACTGGTCAATAGAGATGGCAACATAAGTTTTAAAAAATACTGTATTTATTACACAGTTTAAATAATAACTAATTATTGTAAGGTAAAATTGCTAGATATTCATAAGCATGATCCGCCATTTTGAGATCTGGGTGCTGAAAAATCAGTCCAGGGGTTAACGTGAAAATATAAAACACCTTATTCCTAACTTTTTCCTTACTTTAAGGACAATTACGTAAACCCATCGTATATAAATACTGTTCCAAGTTTTGACATTATTTCATTTACGTAGATAATTACAATTTCAAACCAACAAGATGTTGGTAATCATTTTTAAAACTGTGTACCTACGTACGTATAAATTATTTAACAATAGACAATTAGAAAAAAGTATAATCAGTAAGCCTACAAAATAAGAACTTCATTACGCGATTTAGCAACCTTTATATGTTTATTAGATTTGATTAGTTTCTTATACATGTTTTATTTTAATTAATGGCAAAATAAAATCTAACAACGATTTTATTTTTAGATTAATGAATAAAACATGTATAAATAATACCTTTCAAAGCAACGCTGATTAATATTCCGTCAGCACGTTTTCTCTACAATTTCCTCGAGCGAAATGTTTTCCTCTCGAACAGCGTTGGCCTATTTTCCATTGTAGTGGAATCGCAGCCTACAGGCATTGTCGTTAAAATATCCACGGTTTGTTCAATGTTTCATGAAACAAACGTGTGCGAAATAAGGAAGTCTAAATTTAAATTTGTAAATTTCGTAATTTAACGTCTTTATTGCAGAATTTACTTTATTTAGAAATTATTTATGACCTTTTGCTTGTGGATTCGCTCCCCTAACCGCATCAAAATCCGTTGCGTAGTTTTAAAGATTTAAGCATACATAGGGATATAGGGACAGAGAAAGCGACTCTATTTTATACTATGTAGTAACTAGCGGACCCAGCGGATGTTGTCTGTCAATAATAAGAAAAAAATGACAAATTATAAACATAAATCTTCCTTATGAATCGCTGTATCTGTTGGTGAAAACCGCATGAAAATCCGTTCAGTAGTTTTTGAGTTCATCGCGAATAGACAGACAGAATAGTAGGGGACTTTTTTTTTTTTCTCGAACTGACTACGCTATTGACCCGGCAGGGTCTTCACAGCTTCACCGGACTACTTGTAGGGGACTTTGTTTTATACTATGTAATGATTACTGTGGTACCAGCAAAACTCAATTCGTGAGCGAGAATTAAAGTTTGTCGGTGGCCCATCGACAAGGGAACCTTGTTTTGAGATTGTTTCATAATCGAACTAGTGTCCCATTCCAGCTACACATAGATATATTTTACGTACACACATTTAGACACACGTACTACCTGATTTTTATACTTTAACCTTATAGTTTATCAAAATAAAAGAGGTTTCGTAAGTTTCAACACATAAATAACCTTATGTTGCGCGTAATTTTAAATTTGGGGTTTTTTTTTAAGATATGCATTTAAACGATATGCTGTAAGGAGTAGTTATAATCTACATTATATTACCCATTTAACTAGTATAGAATTGTACAGTGATAATACTGTTTTGGTCAAACTAGCTTAGTAGATAACCGAATTAGTATATAGAAAAGGATTTCTTCTTTTATATACATTAGATACAATTAATGAAACACTAATAATATAACCAATAACATTCTCGTAATGAGTATGTACAGATTGAGAGAAATTAGTATATTAGAGGAAATTAAAATAGCACCAGTAATGGAGATGTTAAGGAGACATTACATGGAACTAGAAAAGTTAAGTATGAAGGTAGATGGATGTGGGACTAGAGGAAGACCGAAAAAGGTATGGATAGACAGTGTGAAAAATGATATGTGTATAAAAGGTGTGATATTGAAATAACATGTGACAGGGGAGAATGGAAGAGGAAAGCTTGTTGTGCCAACCCTACATAGGTGGGATAAGAGTAGGAAGATAACGACTATTTATTGATGATGGTTATTAAATCATTACCCAATAATAGTAGAAAGTAAGTAGCATTATGTTTTCGTAATGAGTTCAGATTGGGACATATTTATCAGTAATTTCCAACTTTCGTTATACATACAATGACCCATTGGCCTATGTGCGTTACAAACGTAAAACCATTCTCTTCGGCTTGGGTACCGTTACTTTTATGATAATTTATTTGATGAACGCGCTACGCATAAAATAAATTATTATTTAACTACGAATGGTTATTAAAATTATAGTTTAAAGCAATTTGGTATTTATAATCGGTGAAGACGTAAATCTTAATAAAACTTGATTTGAATCGATCTTATTTTTCTGATGGCAACGGATATTAGTGTTGAATGTCTGCCAATATATTAATTGTCCCATTGAACCTCGAACGAATTTAAAGTCAGTCTTCAAAGTTTTGTTTCTTTGTCGGTGGGTATTTTCGGTTCACGTCATGATTTCCAGACGTACGGACATATTTATCGCCAGGCAATCGTAAAACGATAGCGGTTCACTGTTGGATCTGCAGCATGTTCTATTTCAATCTGGGCTACAGTTCGTATGTATTTTAATAATTTATTAGTTAAAACTGGATCGTAATTGGAAGTTTGTATTGTATACAATTTTCATATTATAAACGTTCTGATCTTAAAGGATCTAATTGCAGTGTAAGAAATGTTTTGATCTCTATCGTTCTCAATTATTTCATTTATTGTACCTCCTTTTCTAAATTTTTCTTGTAGCGTCGTAATGACTACAAGGTAAAATACTTGAGGTAAAATCGAAACCTACTTAACCAAAAATATTATCATTATAAAACAAAATCCTCTGCCACATCTGTCTACCTGTTCGCGTTAAACTCAAAAACAACTGAACGATATTTTCATTCGCTTTTCACCAGTAGACAAAGTGATTCATGAGGAAGGATTAGGTATATAATTTGTCTTTTTTTTATTATCAGGGCTGGACATCGTCTGCCGGGCTCGCTAGTTTATTATAAAATTCATCGATTATTTAATTAACACGTGTAGTCCTATCAACATTACTGTAATATAATTAGGAAAGTTTGTTTGTTTTTACGATGTCAGAATCTCCCGATCTGATTCTAAAGAAAATGTCACTCATGGTAAATTGTTTGCATTCTATTGGTTATGTTTATTTATTTATGTTTGTTTATTTTATTGTTATTGTCTTTAATATTGTCATTATTGTATACAAAACCATGTGGCTTTGCTAGCACGTAAATATATTTATTCTCCGTGGTACTGTCAAGTCGATGTAGCGTGACAAAGCGACGCGGCGCCACGCCACGGTCTTGCTCGTGCGTTGTGAAATTTGCCCTATCTCGATACAGGTTATTGTTTCGTGACCTTTTACGTTCAATCTCTTGGGGGCTATTACTTCGGGTAACTCATGCCCCTGAACAAAGGCACAAAGGTCTATTATTAAGCTATGAAATTTATGAGCCTTTATTTTTGTTTGTTCGCTTTAACATATAATATTCCACTGTTATGATTTCCTATTGTATTATATGTATTGGATATTTATATATTTACAAACTCTATGCAGTCTTATGTTTTGTTTAGATCAAAGTTATTGTGTCTGTAGGGTGTTTAAGCTTGAAGTTGCGATTGTCTAAAATGAAGCTATGATCACGAGTCGTTAGTGATTCTGCCCACTTTCTTATTTCAATAGATGTTACGTGCACTCCATAAATTCTCCAATTTGGCACTGGCAATGATCGAATTATCGGTTCTCGCTACTGCGTTTATATTGTTAAGAACAATTATCTTCAATTGTTCGCTGTCTAGCCGATATATAGTGATCAAAACAGATGCTCGTCGCGCTATACCGATTGTATCATTTCCTCCTACTTTCGCGGATGTACTCGGTGATTTTGCGTCAACAGCGATTCCATTATGAACACTCCATAAACACCAATGACTATGATTGTCGATGACGTAAGATCTAACGAGCTAAGTGGACTGGCCGATAATTTAGATTAAACAAAATCGACAATTGTGAGATTTGAATTTTAACTCTTTGACAAACAATGCAATACTGCCGAACGTTTTTGATTTATATTTGATACTAGCGGGCGCGGCAGACGTTGTCCTGCCCTAATTACTTTTTGAGTTTATCGTGAACAGACAGACAGACGCGGTAGGGGACTTTGTTTTATTTTATACTATGTAATGATTATGACTCATATGAGCTATAATATTATACTCTACGCTAATGCTGTTAAAATCAAATTAATGTTACATTATATTTCGAACCATATAAATTATACAAATTAGACAGCAATTTATATTATTCGTGTCTACCTAATCGACCGTATCGCTTAGAACAGCTTCTTCTCGACAAACCATTAAGAGACTTGTAATTTTTAAAACGTCATAGCAATATAAAAATACACACGAACAATAAATACTATAGAAACTATAAAATGTTGCATCCAAAGTAAACAGCCTAAGCCGAGATTCAGCCATTTTGGCACCCTGGAGCTTGTTGTCAAGACAATTATGTTTAAATTACTGAACGGTATTATAGGACTGTAACCGTTCGATGCGGAATGTTTCATAGATTGTTCTAGACTATCTTTGGGACTCAACTGAACCTTTGCCATTTTTTTTAATTAAAAATTGTTATGCACTTCGTTGCTGACTAGTATCATATGGTATCGTATAGTTTATAGGTATAGTAGTATTTATAAGTAATATTTATATATGTTTCTCTTAGTTATTTATACTCGTCTGCAACGGCATAAAACACTTTTAAATCCTTACTAATTTTATAGATGTGAAAGTGAGTTTGTTTGTTTTGTTACACTTTCACGCCTTAGCCACTCAACCGATCAACGTGAATACACTTTGTCATGGGGTACAGTACAGTATAGGGTACCACCTTTTATCGATAAAAAATGTATTATTCTCGAGGTTTATATAGGAAGATCAAATCTACACGAACGCGAGCGTAGCCCTATACAAAAACTATTATTATATAGTTCGACTTAGAATATAGTAATTGAGTCAGAAGAAATAAAAGAATAATCATTGATCAGTATGCAGACACTGCAATACAAGCGGTACAATGCGAAGCGACCAACGGGCAACGAACTTGGAGGAAGGGACCTTGCCATATCTGTTTCTCTAGGACCGTATTCGTATATGAAATGTCGCCAAATGATTCACGTGAAAGATATGCTATTTTGAGTGTCTGTAATTTTACAATAGGGAAAATATATCACATGTTCTGTTGATTTATAGTAACGTGTACATAAAAAACACTATCCATGTCCCGTTTCATTACCAGTGAACAAAAAATGAATGACAACAATACTTCTATAATAATTTCTTAAGAACGATATGTTGCAATAAAGTATTTTTAAATTCTTCCAATCGATATATTTATCTATCTATTGTAGGCAGTAGGTAAACGGTTAAGAACATCTCCTTCCTCTGTTTCTCAGCCGATTTTCTTCATAATTTTTTTTAATTTTGTAGCTATTGATAAGCTTTAGTGCTATCGATAAACGAAATGGAAATAGTTTTTTTCTATTGTCCAATTTCGACTACTGGACGAGAACTCGTATATGTATTTTAAATAGACAAAGATAAGCGAACTGCTACATACATTGCTACGTACATTTTTCTCCTCTGTTTGTCATCTGATTTTGTTTTTTTTTTTACTGACTATTGACGAGCTTTAGTGCTATAATTTAAAAAAATAGATTTTTTTTTTCCATAACACCGACTCGTCGAAGACTTTATTTATTAATTCTCGATTCGTCATATTTCACGCTTCGTTCGTCTACAATCTGCACTGTTTAATTCACATACTCGTACACTGGTAATAAAAAGTCAATAATAACTTAAAAACAACGAACTACGGTTCAATTTTAACCAGAGGACGATCCTAGTAGTAAATACGCATAATTGTTTATTTATCCTTGAACCCTTCGACCAATATCTCTCTTGAGGTTAAATGAGGATGTGGCTATTAGCGTAACAGGGTAAATGAGCTTTGTTGTCATGCAATAACACTTCTATCGTAGTCCATATAGGCTGGTTTTTCGTCGAACGTAGCAAAAACCGATCTAAGTTAATCAAATAATAAATCTCAGCTTTACCTTCAAAGACGTGCATTGGTTTTAGTTAAATCAAAATATTCAGAATGTATACGATTAACTTATCTATACTAATATTATAAAGAGGTAAAGTTTGTGACGTCGTGAGTTTGTGGCGTTGTAAAGGGTATTCTCAGGAACTACTGGTCCGATTTGAATAATTCTTTCAGTGTTATATAGCTCATTCATCGAGAATGGTTATAGGCTATATATCATCACGCTAAGGGCAATAGGAGCGGAGCACAGGTGAAAAATGTTTCAAAATCCAGATTTTGTTTTTTAGGGAGCGGAGCACAGGTGAAAAATGTTTCAAAATCCAGATGTTTTTTTTTAGAGCTTCTGCTGTGTGTCAGCGTTAGCCCAGAGTAGTAACTATTACTACGCGGACGAAGTCGCGGGCAGGGGCTATAATCTATATATTAATATTATAAAGAGGTAAAGTTTGTGACACTGTAGGGGGTAATATCTGGGGAGTCGGAGAAAAATGGTCGAACGAAAACCTTTCTTACGAACGCTGCCTTAATTATGAGATATATATGATTGAGTTCTAAAGAAAAGTTGTAGCTTGATAATGCCTATTACCGCCCAACGAGGTGGGCACGGGTCAGCTAGTATTTTAATAGAAAGACTGCAAGTACAAATTATGCAATTCTGTTTATATATAATTATTTTATCGTGTATACTTGACATTCAAATAACATTATTATATCTATTGTTACACCAGGAAACATAAACGACCGCAAATTTTGTGATAAAACTGTAGCAATAAACAGGAAAATTTGAATTCAAGTTTTAAAATGAAGCACCGGGTGACCCAAAGTATTTATCGACAACGTATTTATTATTTCTAGTGACGATGTATTGTTAATGTTTTGAATACAAAAGCTACCTAAGATATTTATCATTTTCAACCTGAGGCATTAATTTACTATGTACAGTTATGGTGGAATGTTGAAGACAAACTCGTAATCCACGTCCTTTTGACAGTTGTTAACTTTTCCTACAATCATCTATTGATTGCGTGAAGACGGAAACTTAATTTTGTCAGTATTTTAAACGTCGGATTAGTAGGTTCAAAGCCTCTTAGTTTTTTATACTAAACATTTCTTTTTTATTTACATGTAAACGTATACATACCTAAACGCGTGTACAACGGAGAGTGTTCTGAATAACTTTTTTACGTGATTCATCCACATACCCTAAAGCTCAACAGAATGATGACAACCGTAAGGTTCTCTAGAGGCTGCATTATACGCACGCTGCCTTTGTGAATGGGTTACCTGGTAAGGTGATCCCTCTTGACACGGGGATCTTCAAAAAGGAATTGCAACTTTTTTTTTATTATATCGGACCGCGTTATAAATAAAACACGGTAAAAAAAAACAAATTCAAATGGAACAGTCTAGATTGAAATAACATGACAGTTGTTGTATGGAAATTTTATTTTACCTACTTTAAGTACCTTAAAAGTACACGACTTTTACATCGAGCATACAAATGAAATCCAGATATTTATTTAACAATTAAAATATAAGTTTACAAGTAACTGCAAGAAAACACATTTTTCTATAAAACCTCCATTATTCTTAACCACCCCCACGGTGTACCGACAGACCGTTTGGTGGGGGCGTTTAAATATATATTTTTAGTTTCCCTTCTATTTACTTGCATTTGTTAAAATAAATTATACTTAGACAGATAGGAACGGTGAAAAGTTTAATTGAGGAAGTGTCGCAAAGCAATAGTTTTCACACTTTCTTTATAATTACGGTTGGTATAACGCACGTGTGTACAAGCCAATTATATTTGAGGTTGAGTATAGATAGCTATAAGCTATATTGATCAATTATCATCAGACGGTTTGTGTGTTACTTTGAGATCATAAAACACAGGGTATGTAGTAAAAAAACGCACGATAGAAGTGAAACTTCTGTTTTACAGGGACACTTTTTTAAAAAATACAAGAAAAAGCTAAATTCACGCGGTGATCCCAGGTGGTCACCTATCTAAGTACTGACCGCGCCCGACGTTGCTTAACTTCGGTGATCGGATAAGAACCGGTGTTTTAAACATTCTACCCGCCATTGTGTTTACCTTCACTACTTTTCGTCACACAAAAATGTTGTCGATCAGAATTTTATAGCCAGTTTCATAAAAAAAGAAAAAAAATCAAAGCCCCCCATAAGCAGTTTTACTTAAAAAACGTTTATAAATTTGACACTATTTGTTTGGAACTTGTGCTATCAACTACAAATGTACTCACATAAAATATACTTGACAATTAGTATGTCGTAAATCCATTTCAACTCGTATTATTCCGGGAAGAAAGTAAGCCGCTATTGTATTCAATATGCAATTAAAATTTTGTCTTCGACGGGAAATCTGCGTATCGACTTTCTCCGATTAGCTGCGAAGCTTTTTTTTAAATATGCGTTTCAGTAGCCTAAATAGTAACATGCAAAGCTTAGATAGGTGGTATACCATAACGTAGGATAAATGTTTAGTGATGGATTCATATAACTCAAGGGTGTAATTTTCAAGCAACGACATAAAAGGGTTTAGTTTTAAATGTTAACCCTTTTATGTCCATACTAAATTATATGTTTAGAAATTCATCTTTACGTACGAGATATGAACATTTCACCTACCCTAATTACATATATGGCTATAGAAAAGCGATTACATAATCGCTTAATATTGTCTTCAAAAGATACACATTTTACAGGCTGAATGCTTAGACAGGAGCAATATTTATGGAGGATACTCTGCACTTCATTCTCGTTCTAAATCAATAAAAAAATAGGTGATTAATATTTGATCTAATAATCTAGAAAATTAAAAAAATTATACGCGTTTCTGTTAAAGCACAGTATCAATGACCGTCGGGTGATTTCACTTTCACTTAAAAGGGAACGTCAGGAAGAGAGCAGAAGGGTTTATTGTCCATTTGTTTGTCGACCATTGTAGCTTTCGACGCCGGTCATTAGAGCTAGGTTTATTATATAGGTGTTTATACTTTTGAAAGTCTTAGAAGAAACCCTAACTTAGGCTTTCTTGGTTATTTATTAGTATTTCTTTTGTTACTATTATTTTACATCTTAAATGTTACCATGAAATGTCATATCCTAGAATACTGCAAGCGTTTAACCTTTCACCTGGTATACGTGTTAAAAGCAGACCTTAATAAAAAGAGACGTAACTAGCGTTTGTTCGTTGTTTCGCTTGCGTTAAAGTATATGTGATATATTTTTCGGAAACAGTATTTTTTTCTGGATGGAAGTACCCTATGTCTTTTTGTACACTCCTGACCACGTCTATGCTAAATTTCATAATTATCGGTTCAGTAGTTAAGACATAAAAGTGTGATATACAAACTTATATTTGTAATATTAGTAGTAAGATCTCTTTATAAGTACAAGTCTATAAAGAAGAGTGCACTTTAGTTTACTTTGTGACTCGTAAATAAATCCGATGTTTAACGATCTCTACTACTTATCGCGTTGCACTTACGAAATAGGTAATTACAGGGCCAGTACTGGTGTTCGAAAACACATTGCTTTAATGGCGCTTAAAGCACCTTACGAAATTAAGCTAAATTGGTAGTCGTTAACACTTTCACAGTTCAATGTTTAACACTTTGCCTGCCACGCCGTAATCACATGTTTCTATTAAAATGCCACGGATTATTTTTACAATATTAAAAAGACCAAGCCAAACTGGACGCTCATATATGACTAAGGTGGCAACCAAAGTGTTAATAGCAAGGCATTGAAACATGAGTGCCTATTTGTTAATGCACGTCAGTTAGTTCGCACTAGATTTTAATTAACGGTTATCAACATTTTATATATATTTTATAAAGATAATTATTTTAATAACATGAGTTTCCTGCTATTTTGTTTTTTTTTTTTCTGTAACCTATAACAGTCGCAAAGTACGTGTGAATGTTCATTATTATTTGAACTTTATTTCGATGTCAAGTCCGACAGGGACATTTAATTTATGATACCGCTGTTGATGTGAATTACTGTCGAGTTTTTCGATATAATAAGAGGTTTATTCTGTGAATTGAATGAATTGAATCAGCTACGATTAATTTATTAATATACTTGGTTAACAAACATTTACCTATTTGATATCCTAACTTACATACTAACAGTGTACCTTTCATTGAGAAAAACAGTATTGTTCTCGAGGTATATTCAAATTACCTTAATGTAAACGAACCGCGGGTAAATCCTAGTAATATTATATCCCATAAATGGGAATGTATCTTTGTTTGTTATGCTTCCACGCTTTAACTACTCAATCGATTATCATGAAATTTTGTTTACATGTTGTTTGTGTACAGAAAATGAAATAGGTGGGACCTTTCATACATAAAAAATACTGTTTTCGAATTATGGAATAATGTGTTATAAGACGATCGTTCGACATAACGGCTCAAACTACTGATATTGGTAAATTGCAACGTGATGCCTGGAGTACAGAAAAAAGGACCTGCGGTGTCTCGGAAGAAAGTTTAATATCAGGAAAAAGAGTCTACACCAACGCAAGCAAAGGAATAGTAGAGTAATTTAAAATAGTGTAATATCAAAATCGCGTCCAACAGTTAATCTGTCATGAATACATTCCTTTAGCTCATAATAGAAATTACGCAATACGTTATCAATACCATTATTATTATTATTATATAGTATAAAACAAAGTCCCCTATCGCGTCTGTCTGTCTGTTTGTTCGCGATAAACTCCAAAACTACTGAACGGATTTTCATGCGGTTTTCAGCAGTGGATAAACTGATTCATGAGGAACGTTTTGGTATATAAATTATCAAGGATTTTTTTTATAATCAGGGCGGGACAACGTCTACCGGGTCCGCTAGTTGTAAAAAAATGACATTTTTAATTAATATGATATGTTACAAACGTCTACATACTTAGTTATAACGTTACTAATTTAATATGTTTTGTTATAAAAAGATTCCATCAAATACCATATATGTTTGTAGTTATTATAACAAATACACTTACTATAACGTTACTAATTTAATATGTTTTGTTATAAAAAGATTCCATCAAATACCATATATGTTTGTAGTTATTATAACAAATACACTTACTACGTACAATTTGGAGTGAATAGAAACTACATGGAAGGTGATAACGAGTCCCCCAGTTAACGCGAATCAGACGCCGCCGGCGGTATGTACAACGCTGCTCGTTACAACGGAAGTCTGTTATTTAGTGAACCATACACTATATACGACTTTATGTGTGGCTACTTGTTGTTATCCGGGAGTATTATGACCTTCACTCGACCGTCAGAGTCTGTCGATTATCCTATTAGAATCACTGACAATATTCTGACTCTACTTTATCACTTCCATGGTATAAAGAGTAATATTTTTTAGAGTACACAATCGTATTCCGTATGACATCTATTGGCAGATTATCTTAATAAAATGTAAAAATAATAAAACACCATACGACATCTGTTATTCCGATTACTTATAACAGCGATAAACAAGTGTATAAGTTTATATTTATTTATCGAATATTTTTCTCTTATGTACGTGTTGTTTTGTGTTTATTTAATCTGTGACATCTATTGGCAGATTATCTTAATAAAATGTAAAAATAATAAAACACCATACGACATCTGTTATTCCGATTACTTATAACAGCGATAAACAAGTGTATAAGTTTATATTTATTTATCGAATATTTTTCTCTTATGTACGTGTTGTTTTGTGTTTATTTAATCTGTGACATCTATTGGCAGATTATCTTAATAAAATGTAAAAATAATAAAACACCATACGACATCTGTTATTCCGATTACTTATAACAGCGATAAACAAGTGTATAAGTTTATATTTATTTATCGAATATTTTTCTCTTATGTACGTGTTGTTTTGTGTTTATTTAATCTGTGACATCTATTGGCAGATTATCTTAATAAAATGTAAAAATAATAAAACACCATACGACATCTGTTATTCCGATTACTTATAACAGCGATAAACAAGTGTATAAGTTTATATTTATTTATCGAATATTTTTCTCTTATGTACGTGTTGTTTTGTGTTTATTTAATCTGTGACATCTATTGGCAGATTATCTTAATAAAATGTAAAAATAATAAAACACCATACGACATATGTTATTCCGATTACTTATAACAACAATAAACAAGTGTATAAGTTAATATATATTTATCGAATATTTTTTCTCTTATATAAATATTATTTTATGTTGTACAATACATTTTATTATTTTAAACTAAAATATCATTACACTGTTTCCACGATAATCTAAGTCTCGTTATGCACTCTCGACATATTTTTCTATGGTACATAGTATAATAATTTGCAATTAATGTTTTTCTAGTCTGTTTTGCCCTATACCGTATATAAAGTATTTTTTTATGTTTTATTGTTAGCTATAATATACATTGACGTCGCAAAAACTTTGAACTACTCAGAGTCCTACTATTTCAACGACGATTCAAATATTATATGACTATATACAACTAAAGTTATATGATTATATAGAACTAAATTATATATAAAAAAAAATTTACATTTTTTAAATTAAAACAATTCAAGCCTTAATGATCATATCGTCATATACTTTTAATATTGCTTAAAATAATAATTCTGAAATTCTACATGTTTATTATTGTATATATTACATAGTTATACATAATTCTATTTTATAACATAGTTCTCAATAGTAAAAATATTCAATTATACCTTATATTTCAGGTTCAGTATTATTTGTAATTGTTACTTTTAAATTTTAACGTAAACTTTTTCCGTGTTAAATACGTATTAAATACTTGGTTTATAAAAGGTTCATAATAAATGCACCGTGCTCGCCGGAGGCAAGTTCGCGTTATCCTTTTTCACAAGTCTAACCTAACGTAACCAATGCGAGACAAAAGAGCAAGATGGCTCTGTTAATCCAATCTAATCTACTATACTATTTCATTATTTTTAAGAAGTAAAGTTTATTTATAGGAGAGTTAATCTCTGGATGTACTGATTTAATTCCGAAAATTCTTACTAATAGAACGCTACGTTGTCTCCGATTGTTTTATTGTTCTTTTGTGTATTATAATTAATACGAACGATTTCGCGGGCGTTCACTAGTTTAGATATAAAGTGTTTTTATATGGACAATATGGGATAGTTAAAATCATTAATTACATGGCACAAGAAAAATATTTTCAGCATGGTGCACTGTTTTTCTTTTAATGGAAATTAAAATTAAATTAAATGTGAATTGTGTGAAATCTGAAATGAAAAACAAATTTTAACTAGTTAACCGACAACCATGATATTTTGTATAGACATTCTGAAGAATACACAAAAGTATGTAGGTTACATACAATATATATAAGGTAGAGAAAAATACATATTATGCAGAGAAAAGTATTGTTCCCGTGTGATAGCTCGAATCTACATAAACATTGGAAAGCAGAAACTTGTGTTCTAATAATTTTCACAAAAAATATGACCGAGTAGTACATAGCACAGTTAACTATGTTTATGTTCTAATGTTTTCAATTCCTCATACCTCCTACTATCTCCTTTAAAAAAATCTATTGTGTTATGTAGAAGCTTCTACAAACCCGCGACTTCGTGCGCGTGGAATAGTTATTTTGAGCTAACGCAACAGAAGCTCTCAAAAAGAAAAAAAAAACAATTTTGAAACATTCTTCATTGGTCCTCCACTCCCATTGGTCCTAGCGTGTCCTATGATATATAACCTTCCTCAATAAATTAGCTATCTAAAACTGAAAGAATTTTTCAAATCGGACTAGTAGTTTCTGAGATTAGCGCGTTCAGCCTGGTAGCTTTGACGTTCATAAGTGCCTTCTCAGGGCCTAAATTGAATAAAGAGTATTTTAATTTTGAACCAAACAAACAAACCCTCCAACTTTATAATATTAGTATAGATAAATACCACTTCAAACCAACATTAAAAAATCAGCGTCAGGTGCGTTATACTCGGACCAATTTAAACGTCGCTTTCTCGCTCTGTTAGTAACATTCTAAAGTTAAATAACATACGTCAACACGAATTATAAATCTGTAGAGACTCGTCTTAGTATACCGCAATGCGGAAATGCAGCGGCGAGTCCGAAATACTGTTTGAACATCGCCTTTTATAAGCCCAGTCCAAACATGCCGAAATGAAATATCGTACGGTTTTCTATATCTTTAATGTATCCGCCGGCTTAAATATAATGTGCATGACATATGGTTTGCATGGTAATCTATAGAATTATGATTCCGTTGTTGTGGCACCTGATGATACTGAAAATCAAAATATTTTATTCAATTTAGGTTCTAAAAGAAACTTGCATACGGTCCTCGCTCCACATTTTGATCGCTCTGAATATAGTTACACGTGTTACATTATATGTATAACATCGAAACATCTTATATATAAATAAACTGTAATTTGAGATTCCTTTAATAATGTTAACTTTCTTTTGTATGAAATTATTGACAGTATTACGCGCAAGGCCGAACTTACGGCTATGTTCAGAACGGCTAAAAAGATTGACAAGGACTGTATAGGAACTTCATCTTAAATCTGACGAAACACAAAAAAAAATTGTAACTTTTAATAATAAATTAAATTAGGAAATAAAAGCGTCTATAAAGCATATAACTCGGCTGTAGCTTTTAGTATGGTATGTGTAGAAAGAATAAAATAAGTAAATAGGAGTAAGACGGAGACGAACTTCTTAGCATTCCATGGATTCACCGTGCGGGTGCCGGGTCCATCGTGTGGCCGAGGGAGAAACCCAGAGCAGTTCCCAGGACTTGCGACCCACGTGTAGGTTTAAGGAGGCCCCCTTTGAGATGCGCATCAACGCTCACCTTCACTGCTCGAGTTTCCCGCCCTGCCTAGCCAAATTTGGTAGGAACCTGTTAGTGCAGCCTTTGATACTCGTTCTAAAATAGAACTTACTGCAGTTCTCGACAGGCCAAGGTCCTTCAGAAGGTTATAGAGAGATTTTGCTGGTATACCTCTCGCTCCTACTTCTACCGCGTATAAATTAACCACATAGCCATTTTTATTTAGTTCGTTAGTTAGATCGTAATATTTATTTAATTTGATTGTGTGGTCTTTAGTAATGTTGGTTTCCCACGGTACCGTAAGCTCTACTAGTAATATATGTTTAATCACTACCTTCGGTTCGAAAAATATCCCAGTCATCGAGA
>MU158912.1:637826-658533 GCA_015888305.1 Antheraea pernyi | reverse complement strand
AAAAGAATGTAAATCTAACGTGATTGTATACTTTAACGGTTATCGTGGAAAAAAATTGTTACAGGTTTCTAGGAATAAGTGATACAATACAATCATTTTTAGAAATGTCTGATAATATGAACTCGCATCACTGCTAAAGTACTGGGTTCACGATAAACTCGTATCATCGTATCAACAATAGAAAATCGTAAAGCATATCCTTGGGAGTAACTTAGTGTTTGTTTCATTAAAATCGGTCCACTCTGTCAAAAGTTATTGTAATTTGAATGACGGCTCGAGACAAGTACGGGAGGAGAGTAGTAATGTATACTAATACTGTTATTATAAAGCTGAAGGGTTTGTTTGTTTGAACGCGTTAATCTCAGGAACTACTGGTCCGTTTTGAAAAATTACTTAATTGTTACATAGCTTATTTCTCGAGGAAGGTTATCTCGGCTATATATCGTCACGCGAAGCACCAATGAAGAACGAAAAAAAAAACGGGTTTTTTTTCTTTGGAGAGCTTCCGCTTTTTTTTTCGAACTTACTACGCTATCGACCTCGTAAGGTCTTAACAGCTTCACCTGACTGCAAAGGCGAGCGCTTAAGGCACTCAGCCGATTTTATTTTGACAACTAGCTCAAGGGTGCGCTGCACATCTCGGCTTTGGCTGTTGCCTGATTCATGCAATTCGCGACCTATCTTTTTTTTTTTTTAACTTGTGGAAATCCCTTATGGATACGCCACCCTCCCGGGGGAGAGGGTGATTTATGTCTGACTCGCACAGACTAAAACCCCACGGTGTACCGACAGACCGTTATTGTGGGGGCGGCAAGAGATCGAACAAGCTAATCAACCTTGTAGAGCCCCACGGTCCGCCCGGCGGAAGGTGACCACCGGGCTCCTACCTATAGAGGAGCAGACTGGGCACACACCGGCTGCCCTCCCCCCCTCGTCCGCCGGACCTGTGCAATGAGGAAATGGGGCCCCCAATCGATGCTGTTTTTTTGTTAGTAAATAATTAGTTAATTAGTAAATTGGTTTGCGGGACCCATATTGTATAGTAGCTATCTAACTATATATCTCTATATATATAGGCATCCACCTAACTAAGCTAGATATATGATATATATATATAATTTACAGCCGTGTACTAAAGTAATTTTGTGTCCTAAAATTCGACATTTAAAATGCGATAAATTTTAAGACTAACTGCACGTCACTATTGATAATAAAGAAGAGCAATTTGCGCCTCTAACTTATTTATTAATTTCCCCGAAACTGCATGAGCGGACGAACGTCAAAACGGTCATCATAGCGTATTGCTATTACACATAATATCTATTCATTATTTTGTCACATATACATTTGCGAATTCGAAATTTAATCGATACATGTTTAAATCAATTCGATATAGTTACGCCAGTCACGTTTTTACCTGAAAATACCAAAGTGAAAGCACTTAACGCCGCAACTGTGTCATTTCTCTAATAACACATGTATGGTATTATAATTTTACAATCTAAAGATAATACATTAAAATGATTCTGAAACAGTTCAATAAATGAAATACTAAACATAATATTCTATGAGTAAATTCGTTCTAGCGTGAAATAATAATGCACTTTTATGAAACGGAATTTACTTTCTCTCATCGTCTAGTCAGATATTCGCTTTGTATATTCAGTTAGTGATAAAGCACGCGCTGACTTTTATATAGAGAGCGATTAATGTATGTCCCTTTATCATAAGTTCTGATATCAGATTCAGTCATACATTCAAGGTTGTCGGGTACGTGATGTTATTATGGTCTTTTTTTCATCTATACTAATATTATAAAGAGGTAAAATTTGTGACGTTGTGAAGTTGTAGGGGGTAATCTCAGGAACTACTAAACCGATTTTGAAAATTCTTTTACCAATATAAAGCCACGATATTTGCGAGTATCATAGGCTATATATCATCACGCTAATACCAATAGGAGCGGAGCAATAATGAAAAATGTTTTAAAATCCGGGTATTATTTCCTTAATTAAATAACTATTCCACGCGTACGAAGTCGCGGGTAGAAGTTATTAAGTAATTATATTATCCATAATAATATCATAAAGAGGTAAAGTTTGTGAGGTTGTAGGGGGTAATATCTGGGTAGTCGGAGAAAAAATGGTCGAACGAAAACGTTTCTTACGAACGCTGCCTTAACGATGAGAGAAATATGATTGAGTTCTAAAGAAAAGTTGTAGCTTGATAATGCCTATTACCGCCCAACGAAGTGGGCACGGGTCAACTAGTGATATATAAGTTTTTAGCGTTTGATCAGGATCTCATCTGCTGTTAAATGACGACGTGATCCGAGATGGTAAACACACGGAACCTAGTGACTGGCTCTCAAGAGCAGCTGCCGGAACATATCAACAGATTTTCAATTTGAGGGTGGTAGCTAACCCAGGCGAAGTTAGATAAAGCCCTACCACCATGCTTTATGGTTTCGTTACGATGTTTTCCGACCGGAAGCTCCGACTCAGCTGTAAGGATCCGAATCTACCGTTCATCGACGCGGTGTCCGTCGCTTCGAAAAATCAGAGATCTTTAAGAATTTTAGAATCGAACGTAAACATACTAAATAAGATATTAAATTACTATTGTATTCTTTTGAGATAATTAGGGTTACGATTTGGTTTTACTTTAGTACAATTATTTAGCTTAGAGTTATTTTTCTGTTATTATTATGTCACAACCTACCGGTAAACTTTTGTTTTGTTTTAAGTCTCACAGTAAAACTCATTGTAGTTTCCTATCATTTCTATATATATACATTTTAAGCTTTTTATGTTTAAGACTTGAGCGCGAAATGAATGATATATATGCTTGCCGGGAAAATTTGAGGTCTGGCTGAAAACCAGCGCCGTTCTGTAACTAACGTTACAGACGGCAGTATGCTGACGCCAGGTCTCTTTGTCATAAGATTTACTTGTGTTTAATGTTTTTGTTTATTTTTTTATAATTTTGTTGTATACTTTATGACAATAAATATTTCTTTTCTTTCTTTTCTTATAAATGTTGATTAACTAATAGACACATTTTAATGGTTAATCTGTCGTATACTGTTAGTTCCACAGGCGATTAAGCAAAGAATTCAAAGTGCTTTTAAAATACCAGTAACCGTGTTGTAGCAGAAATTTGTTCTTAGGTCTCAATATTATTAAGTTTTTATCCAAAAGAGTTTACACAAAATACGCTTTGTCTCGTCGATTGTAGAAAAAAACTATTTCCAATTTTTTTATTGATAACACTAAATACTATTATAGTAGTACAAAAATCGTGCTTGACCTTTAGTTAAACTACAGAAAGATTTTGCGGGATAATACTTAATTATCACTAATCATAGTTTTTGTGGTGTCCGTGAGATATTTTGTAATTCTAGCTAATAATAAATCAGAAGTTATTCGTCTGATGAAAGTAATAATTATTCTAGAAAACAATAGCGAAATAAACCATAATCAGCAAAACCGATTTCATAAAAAGTACTAAAAATCGATAAGAATCTCCTTAACCCATAGATACACTTGATCAAGTACAATGGATCGTCATAAACCTATCATTATCTCAATTACTATACATTTCCTATTCGATTTTGAAGAATTCCCACGCCCGCGTAACCACAGATCACGCCGCCGTGGTCTAATTAAAATAAGACCCTCGTAAAACCAGACTAGGCCCCCCTCGGCAACGGCTCAAGCCTAGGTCCGTTCCCTCGGCGTGGAGCCCTTGAGTACGCTGCTCGCGCGATACAGTGACACAAAATCTTACATCACTGCGACAACATTACACATATCACCTCCACACACGTGCACGCATACACGCATACACAGGCAAGTGGAAAGGTGTTTTTTTTTTTTTCCCTTATCAAACTGAAATAGTTTAGAATATTATCCGATACGAAATATATATAAGGGTTGTTGAGGTATGTATGCTTGGTACACATATATGTTTCAACAACCCATATATTTATGAATAGTTAGCTTAGGTTAGCTCAGATAGGTCGCGAATTGCATGTATCAGGCAACAGCCAAAGCCGAGGTGTGCCGTGCACCCTTGAGATAGAGATTGACTGCCTGCTGTTCTATAAAAACCTACACTTCGTTTAATTAACAGCATTGCAGTTATTTGAAACACAATATCGTTAGGTTCGTCCTCAGGTCGGACTTAACCTTTAACTTTTTTCTTAAAGTCTGTTTTATTATAACTTATACATGACGCTGCACCGACGTCTATACTTTTTAATTGATCGCCTTAAAAAATTACATGTCTAGATATCTGGAGTGTATTTATATCATATTTAGTTATTTATACCTCATTTATGTATTACAACAAATAATAACAAAGTAATACGAGAGCATTTAACGTCGGAATTTCATAGCTGTTTCTCAATATTTAGTTTCTGTTTCGCCAATTTTAAAATCTCATACAAATTCCACGATTCGTTCGTCTAAATTCGGATTATTTACGTTTATTTATTCTAAACTCTTATAGAATCCGTTTATACTCGTCTCCTAAGCGTTCGCGTCTTCACCAATACACATTCGGTCCTAAAAAAATAAATCGTCTATTTTTAAATGTGACTGACTTCCTGCATAGGTTTGTCGCTGGGCTAAATCCGTCGCTAGTGGAGGCTCGTGGCTATAGAAAAGTTAAATCAGCTGGTTTAACAGCTAACTCTATACATAGAACACCTGTTATTGTAAACTGTATACTTTTCGTTACTGTATACTTCTTCGTTATTTAATGTTACAGTTCTTCACTAATGTAAGTTTATAACTTTAATTTCAATTTAGGTTTTATGAAAATTCTATTCCCCAAGAAGAGCCAGTAATAAGGGGTTTCTCAATATTATTATTTTTTGTAATTCTTTTTAATCTATACAAGGACTACTTATAGAATCGCCGACACAGTTTTGATTATGCTTCGACATTTTTGGACTCTACTTTTACGACAAATCTTACGATATCGACACGGTGATATGAATCCTAATTACTGGGTACAGAAACACCCTAGCGGCTGGGGTGTAGAAATCCTAACGTGTAAACAAGCTCTTGACCCCGCGATATAGCTGTACCTTTTTTTTTCAATTGTAGCACGGCAAAGTGACTGCGCTCTGCCTGATGGTATGCTAATGCAATCCAAAAAACGGCGACAATCGAGAGATACGTCCTTCGTCGGTCGTCTCTATCATGCCGGCCTGTGATATTGTACAGCCATCTATTGGTGAACAAGCAAATCACCAATGCAATTATTAGAATTAGCAATGATGTGAATATACCCGAAGAAGTTGTGTGTATCCCAATTCATTTACGAATTTATACAGGAAGCTCGGATATTGATCGTGCCTTAAATGCCCATTTCGATTAGATACGCCTATCTCTGTACATACCAATATAATTGAACTGTCGCGTCCGGGTAAATCTTGGAAACGGATCAACCGATTTTAATGAGACTTACGGGCACTTGGAGAAATTTTCAAAGCTAAATACCATTACGCTTTCCCCTACAAGGTAACCAACCAGTGATGCTAAATTTATAATTAAAAAACTAAAAGCCAGCCCACTATTATTAATTATACGTTAATCACATGAAATTACAAATGAATCCATTCTCGGTCAGTACTTAGTGTATTAATAAAATACCGTAAACTTTGTCGATTGAACCATCTGTTCACTTAAGTCTGTGCTTAACTCATTCTATTAAAAAAAAACTATTTCACACTTAAAACTCTATTACCATATTGTTCCATTGTTTCTCCAAATCCTAAGAACTAGAAGAATCTAATTTACAATGAGACCGTCGCGTACGGTCATTCACAAATTAGGGTCATCCTGTTAACAAAAGCTTTGGTCAATTATACGCCTTGTTTCTGATTTAAATGTGAGAGGTCTGTTCTTTAAATGTGCTATTCGAATACTCGTAGACTCATTATTTACTTACTTTACGTTATTTCTTTCTATAATTTTGTAGTGTAAGAGTCGAATAACATCATAATACTTGAGACACCCAAGCCAACCTCACCTGCACGTGGTGCACCCTGCTGAATAACAAACGAGGCAATGGCGAAAGCGGGGTGGTAGGGTTTTACAGCCTGACTGGGTCGCAACCACCATGTATACGGCGAAAAAGCCCGTCGTAGTGATTCGCTTCTGCGGGTCGCGTTTCGGGATCAGCTTGTACATATCCAGCTTTTTGTAGGCCGGCATGACAGGCGACCAGTGATGGATAGTGTGTCACTCGGTGATCACCAATGTTTTTGGACTGTACTGTGCTTACCATCGGGCATAGTGCAGTCATTTTGCCGTGCTACTATAAAAAAATAAAAAAAATAATGACTCTTCACAGAAGAAGATACATATGTATGTACATGCACAAGAGATTAGTAAAAAAAACGTCGAGGCAAGCATAAGAACTACCGAAATAAGTGATAACTCAAAACTGGAAAATGGAATAACTGAGTTCTCTTTTGAACTTTTAAATTAATGATCGTCCGAATTATTTAAATTTCATAATTTGTATATCTATTGAGATAATTAAAATTAGTCTGGTTTTCACATGTATTGGCACTCGGAGTAATAATTATACACATTCTAATAGAATTTATTAATTATTCAAATATATGGCTGCACAATGTCAATACAAAATATCAATATTAGATGTACACAGGCCTGTATACCACGTGTCGCTAGTCTGACGCAAGCCACGCAAGCGGAATACGGTCGGTCACGCTGACTAGCATGGCGTGACGCGAAATTATAAACTTATCTCCTGCCAAAAATACCGTACAACGCGCCTAAAGAAATTTTCACTTCAATAATTTTGAAATAAAATAATGTGGAAATTATTCATTACCGTTTAATAGTAACACCTATTAACATATAAAAACCCAAGACAGTCTCGAATAATAGTAACGCTCAAAACCGGCAGCAAAAAAACTCCCAAAATATACATACGTTATAATTAAACCATAAAATTATGATTTTCCAAATTCAACCTTATCTGAATGATTTAAAGTTGTTTTTACAAGGACGCAAGCCCTTACCTGAATGATTTAAAGTTGTTTTTATAAGGACGCAAGCAACGCGAGACTATTTGAAAGGACTGCATAATCCAAAATTATGCACTCATTCTTGTGTGCCGGCTGTGAGACGTTAAGTGTGCATCTTGGGTTTTTTTTTAATATATCATAGGATGCAAACGAACAGGCGGGTCACCTGATTTTAAATGATAGTGATCACTCCATAGACAATTAGGAAAGTCGCAAGTGTGTTTATGGGGAACCTGTGTTTATGGGGAGGGGGAGGGGGGACAGGGAAGGGGGAAAGGGATGTGGGCCTCCGACGATTTCACTGACCGAACGAAACGCAACAATGTAAGCACTGTTACTTCACGTCGGTTTTCTATGAGAGCGTGGTAATACCCCGGACGAGCCGGCCCATTCATGCTGAAACCAGTAATAGCTTCAGCGTGGCTCTACCACCTACATACACATTTTATTTAGGTTTAACGCGCACGCGTTTATTGAGGTCTTACAATTATTACGTAAACAATGATGATCGTTGATTTGCTAATTTTTACCGTAACCATAACCGACTTAAAACTATTTATATACTATATATGCTTACATAAGCATGGAAGGGGAGGGGGGTAAGAGCATTGATTACATTTGCTGAGCAGGGGGAGGGAGCGGTCGGAAATTACAAAAAATCTGCGTCACATAATACTTGAATGGCCCCTTACGAGTCATTTTCGAACGAAGAAAATAGTAAACAGTAGTCCAACCGTTTATATCGAAGTAATATTATAATTACCTGTATTTGAGTGGTATTAAAACATATTAAACCTTACCGCGTCCTCCATTACCCTAATTATTCAGTACGATGACCTTCCGCAAATGTTTTAGAATACTTCTTACGCAATGCAGTTCGTTGAACTGCTTTCACTCCGTCTGTATAGAGAAGAGCTTTATGACTTTTTTTTTACCTACTTCTGTGCGTGGATACTCTCCATATGGTTCGATAAGTGTGCGAGCTATCTACTAAAACAATTATTTAAACTTAGTGACAACGCGTAACTGGTGGTGAGACTAGAAGCATGACATTTGGTATGGCTTCTCCGTGTTTAGTACACACAGAAAATATTTATTAAATTGCTTTAAGAATTATTTAAGGCTAATTTTGGTGATTTCTGAAAAGCAAATTATAATTGAATTACATTAATAACAACATGGAATTCATATTATTTATCGTTTATACAAAAGAATAGTCTGGACGATCATTTTTTTTCCGAACTGCAATTTGCCTGATGGGCTTTCACAGATTCACCGGACTAAAATTTGAACAATCCCTACATACATACGACCTTTGATGTATAATTAAATACCTAGAGTATATGCTTGGCTTGCTACTGCCTAATTTCACGGAAGGTACGGAATTGGAAATAAAAATTTTAGACAGACTTTTAATAGCCACCCTACAAATCAGTAAAACATATTTAAAAGACCTCAGTGAGTTCAATTACTTACGCAGTTTTAAAGAATGTTCGAGAAATTCCAGAAAAATCCAGTTTTTATCATAGCTCAAGGTCATTGTCGAGTGCATCTTGATCTTGAGAAGAATCACGTTGTCGAGAGCTTGCTAGCGAAGTGTGGAGTATCATTGAAATAAAGTCGGTAACTGGGCGAGCCGCTTGCGTAAATAGGTTGAGAGCTCTCGGGATTTCTCTTAGACTTTATACCGGCTGAATTTCTTCTTAAAGTTTTTTTCCTCGTTTTACTGGTTTATTTGATATTTTCTCATCTGATTTTCAGACTTATTAAAACCAATAACAGTTTTTATGTAATAGTTAACAACACTATTACGGTTTTACAACAAAATCCCAAAGCATATTACTGAGTTACCGGACTGATTAAGCGCTATGTCAAGCGGGAACGATGGTGATGTCTGGAATTGACTCCTCTCTGTGCGTCCACTAAAAATTATTGTAACGTGTATTGTGTTTTAAATGATAAACGCGATCGGGTTTCTGGCCGGTTCTTCTCGGTGACTGGGTTGTTTTTCGAACCGGTGGTAGTTTTGATAGTCTTAAGGCCAAAATTAAATTAAGTTTAATTGATATTCTTTATACAAGCTGGAAAAATTACCGGCCCTTAATTTAAAGTTCAATAGAATACATTTTACTACCCAGAGATATAGATCGGAAAATTGTGAATGCCATCCGATACAGTGTATCTGTCTCAGTATTCATTTTTTCTTCGTAGCATAGTTATAAGAAGTATGATCATCATTTTTTTTTTTTCACTTTATAAATTTGGATTTTACATGCATGTTCTACAATGTCACTATTTGTTCTCGCTTCTCGTAGTACTTGTCTACATCTTGTTCCCGTTCCACTTGCCAAATTTATAGCGTGAAGTTTTGTAGCTAAAGCCCATCCTCGGTAAATGAACTTTGTAATGCATAATTCATTTCTCACATCGGACTGATACTTTCTTAAATATGTGTGTTCAAACATACAAACTCAATAATACGAAAAATTGCTATAGATTTGCGCTATGAAATCTTTAAAAGGGTAGTTGAAAATAAAAAAGGAGGAGGTAGTTGGGAGAAAAGAGATTTCTCCTTTTGTCAAGATATATTTATTGCCATACTATTTCTATATTTTTTGACGGTCGCCCTTCGAATATCTACCTCCTACCTACCATCGAATATCTAAGAAGTATTCTACCGTGTGAGATCATAGAATCTCTCCGCTCCGTGTGTATATGGGGTATTAATGTGATACGCAGATCGATGTTATAATTATGCTTGCTTCGTATTAATGAACGTCATTTTTTTTACATCATCAGTTTCTAATCTATAAACAGCGTTCCAACCTTGAACATGTCCAACGTAAACACGGCTATTTTCACATCAGATTTACGAGCGCTCTGTAGCCATCTGAATGTCTGTCGGAATCGGATGTCGGTCCAGTTTAATGTGCTAAGCGTCATATTTAGATTATGGACCGGTAATAAATACATTTATTATGTAATCTTTACTAATATACGCCATGTCGGTGAGTGTAGATCAGAGGTTCCCGGACTTTTTTTCTCATAGGCCACTTTCAAAATTTAGCTGGTTCCGGTGGACCTCCTGCAGCTACATTACTATCATATTGCCAAAACTCGACAAAAAATGTGAAGATTAGAGTTAACTATGGAAACTAGCAAATCTCCACGCGTTGTACTGAATATGGAATACGCAAGTTATTGCAAGAAACAGTCGCTGAGCTTCTTATGATAATATCTGTCTAAATTGATAGGTGAAGTCAAGCCAACATTTTAGTTCTTCACTATCGAAAGCAGACCCCTATCGAGTCTCCCGTGGACCCCTGGTGGCCCACCTTGACCACTTTGGGAACTAAGGGTGTAGATGATCGTTTTTAAATGACTATAATATTCGGTGAAATAACGCAATTAATAAACTTTAAATGTAATTTGGATTTTCAAGTACATCGTTTCTTTTTTGTGACACTAGCTGATAACCGTGACATTATCTGCGTTGTCCTGCGATGGGCATCGCACCGCTTTCCTACGGCAAGAAAACAGACATCGTTGACCGCGTAGTGCTGACTTTGAAATTAAACCAAAAAGTTTTAATCGATCGACTATGTTTAAAACTAAAGTATTTTAGGATCATGTCTAAATTATTTTTATAGTGACCGGTCGTGTCGTGGCCGTGCCAAATAATGTTATGTATTAAAATAATTTTTGTAAAATATCAAAGACATCGATGGTAGCTTTACATATTAAAAAATAATGACGTTTACATGAGATGAATGAACGGACACGTGTTCATTCATGTCTTCGTTATAAATAAACGTCAAAATCGTCTCGTGTTTTGAAAGTGAACATTTTGTACATTATATATAAAACAATAATAAAACTTTTTAAGAATCATTATAATGACGATGTATTTTGATATGTTTGTAAATTACAAACAGCACTTTGATAACGGTAACGTGTTCAATAAATATATAGCGGTGTAAAAAAAATGATGCTTCTTAAAAATTGAGCCAAATTTGTGTTGCTACAGTATTAAAAAGGTTATGGGAAATACAGTTCTGATACAACCTATGTAAATACTCTTTAGAATGTATTGACTGATTTTAAGGCAATTTTGAACACGCGATATATATTTATATATTTCAAGTTTCATACTCTTTTCCCAAATAATTAGAATTGTATTTATCACATACATGAAATAACTAGCAAATATACAAAAACTATCTATTACTTAAATTAACAAGCAACTCCATAACATACTGACGCTATGGAAACTCGTAAGCAATGTCGCCACATGTATAAAAATAACTACCAAGTACCAACCATATTATATTGTCTCAACAGTTTTATTATGTTATTATTCCCTGATGTATATTTGGAAATAACCAATCATTTTCGGGGTTAGCCACTATCCATTAACGTCTTCTTCTCTTTCCATTACACGTGATCGAGGTCAATCGAGAGAGCCTACTTACTATTAATAAAAAATATATATACAAATAATTTGGCGTCTGCGTATAGATTGAACCGCTTTGTTTATATTTCTCTGGTAGACTGAAGTTTATTATTATTAGAGGCAACAAATTTTGATACAAAACGGACGACTTATAATTTATCCCCAACATGACGTTATCCAATACACCCTTGCTCCGGCTTCCGACGCAACCGATCTCTCATCGACCGAAATTGTAACAGGAGCTTCGTGTAACTGAAATAAAAAAAAAAATGAAATAGAACTTTTTATAACAAACGAAAGTGCAAAAATGAATTCACGCGATTATTACAAACTGTACAACATACGTACTACGGAGCATCATATTAAATTGGATAACAACGACGTTTTGGATAATGATACGGAATTCAACGCGAACCAGTTCAAGCTGTACGACGACTTCACGACCGATCTACGCATCAGTTTCAACCCGCTGAGGCAGAACTATCAAGATGTCGCGAGAACTGATAATGCTCTGAGGAGAGCCGGTGATCCTAACGATTCTGGTGTCGACATGGAAAACGGGAATCCGTTTGAGGATGTAACTCCGTCCAAAGATACCGATCTGGTAAGTGCTGTGTTGTACCCGTAATAATTAGAGATGCAACGAATAACCGGTAACTATCCGGCATCCGGCCTATCCGGTGGCCTAAATTCTATCCGCTCGAATACCACATAACTAGCGCCAATAAGGCCGAATACTGGATTAAAAAAAAATTTAATTAATTGCTTTATTAATTTAGTATCACTTAAGAAATACAATCAGTAATTACAGAATAATTCTACATATTAGAAAATTAATTAGTATTCATACTGTGCAGTTAGGGCTAATTATGGTAAATAAATACTAATTTATCTGCATTAAGTGGTAGCAAGCGGCTTCGCTTGTCTTCATAAATAAGGCCAGCTTCAGAAAATTGTCGTTCACTGTACACAATGCTACAATTTGCTGTTAGATTTTCGCAAATTGTTACATTAGTGTGTTATTTATTATTAGTTGTCCACCAAGAATAAGGGTCACGATTTGGGAATAAGGGATCAATTCGTACTGACTCAAGCTAAAAAATCAACCTCACATACTATCCCGTTTCTTTCGTCACGTTAAACCTGGCTGATATTATTTTCATATGTTACCTCATCAAAGCAATCCCAAAATTCAGCTACCGAATATCCGGCTATCCGGCTACAAGATTGACCGAATATCCGGTATGTGTTATCCGGCTAAACTGCTATCCGTTTCATCCCTAGTAATAATAATTAAAAGCTGTAATGGCTCTCAGTAACAATTACGTACTACGGTTAGACGCTTCTCTCGTTATGTCCTTCGCGATTTTGATATTTAGGTTAAACGACACGAGAGTTGATATGAAGCAGAATTTTGCAATAGAATCGTTATAAATTTAGAACATTGTTCGTATTAACTGTTGCTAAATGTTTTCGCCTTTCTAAAGTGTGGTTTTGGTTTTCAGTTGGAATATTTTTTTGTATTAAATCATGGTTTATATCGCAAAGGTAAATCTTTCATTTTACACAGTTCGTATTTTTATATAAGTATTTTAAAACAGTTAATCATCTACATTTTTTTTATTACTGTTTATGCCCGAAAAACCCCCTTTCATAATATGAATCAGAAATATATGCAAGTGTATAAATTATAGTGTTCATATAAAAGGTCTCTATAGGTGAATAGATTGGATTGAAGATTTCAATAATGCCTCGCCTAGCAAATTGTGCGCTTATTCTTCGCAATTCTTGCTTCATTCGTTTGGTATGAAACCTAGATAGGCTTTAAACAAATTATATTATCCTTCATAAAAAGTAGACATACTCATGTCAATAAAACGGATAATCTAATTATAAATAAGAAAGTATCAAGGAGACGATGTGTTTGTACTGTAACTCGTTATTGTAGTTTCAATGTCATATATCCTAACTAATATTATCAACGCGAAAGTATGAACTTATTTATTTATTTGTAACGCTTTCACGCCGAAACTACTCAACCGATTGACATAAAGTTTTGCATACACGTCAGGACTACATAAAAAGAAATAGAGTACTGTTCTTCCAGATTAAATATACTGTTCCCGAGGTATAGGATAAATCTACATTAACGTAAGCGAAGTCGAGAACAATACAGAATAATATAAAAACATATTTACTTACTAACGAGACTCTCCTAATAGCATCATAAGTGCACCCAATTTGGTTAACGACAACATAATGCATTGTTTTAAATGTAATAATAGTTAAACTGTATACATGTTTGTAGACTAAAACTCGTTATTACTTCCGCTCGCCTTAGTAGTCCGGTGAAGCTGTTAAGACCTTGCTTGGTCAATAGCGTAGACAGTTGGAAAAACAAAATCGTTCCATATTCTTCTTCTACCATGCAATTTGGCTTAACGCTCCCGCTTCATTGTTATCGCGGAGAAACTATATTGCAGGTTCATTGTTAGCTGACGGTGCTGATTGACGTTCATAGAACAATGACGGTAAATGACAGGAACAGGTCTTGAGGTCATAACGTCGGGTATTTGTTTGACAAATCATTGTATCCGTATAACAATTCAGATGTCATCCGACATAAACGCCTTTAATTTGTAAAATATGTAGCTCAATCATAGATAGCATCGTAGCATGTCAATCATATATGTATCTCTTTTTCTCGTAGGCTTAAATATTATAATAGCTTCTTCATACCTCGGTTTGATGATATAATTATTTTAGTGGAGCAAATAAACGGGGAGTCTCTGTAAGCCGCAAAACCCCTTTGGTCTCATACATTTAGATCAAAATTGAAATAACATATTTAGCTATACAGACATTAGGCGGTAGTGTTGGCTTTTTTCAACTTTCTGTAATAATATTGAGCTTGCTTGCCGATTACAGTACCCGAGTATAAAATAATGCAAATTGAAATAAAGGCTATTATTCATTTATAAATATTGGTTTTTGTTTTTATTAATCTGACAACGCTGTCTATCAATTTGTTCCCATTTTAATCTGTCTTTCTTTGTAATCTCTTGCATTATTCATTTTAATTATTAATATATGAGAAGTAAAGCTTATTTCTACACCCAATTATTTCATTGAATCTTATCCGAGCAAGAATTCCTTGGCGATAATTGTGTTACCCAAATGTGTCCCGGTAACAAATCTACCCTAACGGCGGCAGTCTAGTTTCAAAATAGACAATACGATTTATTGGACAAAGGCAATTAACCCTATAACGCTACACGTATTGTTGATTTGCCTACGACATTGCAAAGAAAATGGGTTTGGTAGTAGACTTAGAGCTAATATTAGTTTTTCTATTGCAATATATATAGCCGAAGTGTAATCTACATTCGTGTTTGGTGAACCCTAAATTCATAATGGCAGTTCAAGCCTGTCCTAGATTTTAAGCACATTGAGAGTGTTGAATGAAACCTGATATGCCTCGTGTATCGGGCGTGTTCTGTGTGACTGATCGAATTAGGTCGTAGGAGAATAGCTGTATGTGTTACATAGGATCACAAAACTGAGTGTGCCCTCAATATTAAAGAATTGGCGCAAGTGGTTACTATTATTTGCACGCAACAATTTTGCTATTTGTATGAAGGAGTTATTTACAGCTTCATATTTTACCTAATATTATAGTTCCGACTAAAAAAACACTGACTAATAAAATCATCTGAATGTATTAAGTCCATTTATTTATCTACTTTTCTCTCGTACTCAAGTCGCGTCCTCATTAAAATTACAATAACTTTTGATAGAGTGAACCCATTTTAATGAAACTAAGACTAAACGTTACTCGAGGATATGCGAGTGATTTCTTGGTAAGGTTTTATCGTGAACGCAGTGCTTTAGCATTGATGCGTGTTCAAACAAACCGAAATGCAATAATCCGAAAAAAAAGTTTTAAAAATTTAACTAAAAAATGAAAAATAAATAATAGTTTAAAAAACACGCTTTCATAAAAAATCCAACTAAAAAACAGAAAATAAAATGTAATAAATTTGGATTAAGAATAGTGTAAATTAGAAATAAATGTATATTTTTATAAAAAGTGACAAAAAAATAATAAAAATACTGATATCTGGAGGTGCTGATATTAACATGCGTCACTGTTAATTTTATTTTCTGTTTTTTAGTTGGATTTTTTATGAAAGCGTGTTTTTTTAGTTTTTTAAACTATTATTTATTATTTAATAAGTCGTTTTAAAAATAATATTAATCACTTTTCTATTTCAATTAACATTATTATATAAAACTAGAGGTGCCTATCTCAGTTTACATACATTTGGCAATTGGTTTTTATTTATGCATATTTAAGAATGAGAGTCATTATTTTATTTACCTATTGATTCGTAATTATTACAGGAAAAATGTACTTTTCGAACCTTGTACTCTTCTTCTTTCATCTAAAAGCTTATTCAAAATGATGACGCGGGCTTTTATAGCCAATTTTAGACCCAAGTTTTAGGCCACTTTGGCTTTGACGTGTTCTATCCCAATTTAAATATCTATTTTTGTGCTGGGTTTTACAAAGGGACGTTTACAGAGCGTTGGTATTGACTTGTCTACATATTTGTAACACACCAATTTTAGACCCAAGTTTTAGGCCACTTTGGCTTTGACGTGTTCTATCCCAATTTAAATATCTATTTTTGTGCTGGGTTTTACAAAGGGACGTTTACAGAGCGTTGGTATTGACTTGTCTACATATTTGTAACACAATTTGCCACCTACATCACGTTTGGTGCTCGCCTATTATGCGTAATGCTACTCCTATACCTGCGTGTATCGCCACGAAGTTTTATATGGTCGTAATAAATTTAGTTATGGGGAGACTTTATCGTAATTGGTTACGAATTATCGGGCTGCGGGGCGATAGAAACAGTACGAAAATTGGGCCCGCAGTTATTACACACGTCAAAGGAATTCAGAAACGTTAATTACGAGTTATTATTGAATGAATGAATTTTGAGGGTAGTTTTTAGCACGACAAATAGTCGAAGTTTCATCCCGCAGGTATAAGACTAGCATTAGACGCACCTCGGTTAAAAACGTCGCGTGTCTAGGCCTTAACACAAATAATTCGCATATAAATATAGTTATTGATTTCATTAAACCAATTAGAAGTGTAAATATTACCTTTTTTATAACATTCAAGGACATTAAACTTATTAAATAGCACATGCCATAATACTATGTAATTGATGTGAATCATCACGATACGTAACGACTCAATCGACAATACAACAAATAATTCGGTTTCCAGCTAGTTCACTCCACTCCGTTTCTACTAATTAATTCATTGTAGTCTTATACCTAGATATAAGGCTACTGAATGGTTCTATAAGCATTGTCTAAATAGTAGCTCGTATATAAATAGTAACTACACGTAAAGTAGTTGATCAGTTAGGCAACAGCGAATACACGAGCTTGCAAAATTGCAATTATCTCCTTTATCATTCATCGTGTGTTACCTTCGTTACCTTGAAATGTTATTCCCCACTCCTCATAGTTTTCTGTATGTTATCTTATTAAATCTAGTGATGAAGCTGTTGTCCTGTTTTATACTGGCATGTGACTACTTGCCCATATGTTAGAACTATAATACGTGACATACATTCTAGTGGTCTTAGGTCACAGATGAATAATTTCGTGTGCGGTATCTATAAGTATTCAATGGTCAATAACAACAGATTATTCGATGGTCTATTTAACATATACATCTGTAAAACACTAGAGATCAGGGATGAGTAATAAATTTGTAATGGTTCAGGACAAATAAATGTTCTAATTAAAAAGTATAATAAAAAGTATTGTGCTCGGAGTTTCGCTCCGTAATGGAATCAGAGATGAAGGAATGCACAGAAAAGCCAAATTCACTGAAATACCTCTCAGAATTATTAAACATTACCGGCAGTGAACGACGGAACCAAAGTCTTTCGAGCGGTGACACACACACACACCAGAGGAAATTACGTGGACAGACTTACCACTAGGTCGACCAACGTTGTTTCCAAAGGATCGCCACCCAACCAATCGTTACGGGAACCCGCTGAATGCGAACAGCGCAGGACCGATTGTTTTAACTATCTTGGAAAGCAGTCCGTGTCCAGCACTCGAGTTCATTTGATTCAAAAATGAATTAACTGAAACACAAATTTTATGTAACGATGATATACGTGCATGCACACGATTGCTTTGTTAAATCGGCTGTAATCAAACTGTACATTTGAAAAATTTATGTAGGTAGACTCTACACAGGTATGTCTTATTATGAGGAAAAAAAAATGTATTACGTTCAGGTCTATTTTGTTCAAGTTAAATATTTTAATGGTTCTATAACTAGCGCAAACTTTAATTGATAATAATTATACTTTTTATGCCTTACTTGTACGAATACCCATATGAAAAAAATCAAATCATACTTTGTCAATAACAATAATAATGAGATTATTCATTATTCCGTTATTTTGACAGCATTGAATTTGTATCGATGTGTATTCAAAAGCCGTTACATTCCCCATGTGGATAGCTAATGTATTCAAAGTTTACCATAATATGTTCGATGTTTAATAAATTAATTAACGATACAATCCTGTTATGTATTAATTAGTCACGCAGTCTCTGGCCTTCTGGTCAGTGGAACCTGTGCAAATAATTTACTAAAATAATTAGGACAAGCTTTTTACAGGCGTATCAGAAACATTAAGATTTAAACAAAGTAGACAGAGAAGTTTATTTATACTCAAAAGACACTTACTCTTAACCAAAGTTAATATCACGTACATAAAGCGAAGCAGTATGCTCCTTGATAATTGTACTATTTTTTTCATTTATCTAAACCAGTCTTAGAAGCTGTATTCGCCATTTATTTACCATCAATATAGTACAATTAATTGTAAAGGAAAATTGGAAACGTTTGGAAACAAATACTACATAAACCGGCCTTAATCATGAGATTGTTTTATTACATGTCCAAATAAGACAAGCGAAATTTAAGCGATTATTGTTCACTGAGTGTTCTTGAAAATATCATTATGGTATTATGAATTTTAACCGTTCAACTTGAGTTAATTACCTCATAAGAGACAACTCTCAATGAACCTTAACCTTAACCGAATTAACCTTATAGAGATATCGGTCTGATTGTTTTATTCTACATTGTTGCAGTTGGAGAACGAAGTTATGGTAGATCCTTGGAGCAGTATGGAATCTTCGAATTCACCACTAACTGATTCAGGACCATCGGCAAGCGAAGACTGTACCCCTTCTACTTCAAGCGAACCTAATCGCTGTACTCTGAGAAGGATACATGTTCAATAGAGGATCCACCGCGACACGATAACGACATGGCTGCGACAACACCACAAACAACAACAGCTTCCGAACCCGCTCCAGAGAAGAGAGGCGTGTTCGATACTAAATTCAGTTCCGGGATGATAAGTCCCGAGAAGCCAATCAATTATTGTGACGAAGGCACACCGGGATATTTCTCTAGGGTCAGTTCGTTAAGCAGTCTCGGCGAGCCAACTGAAGAAAACAATTTGGCGAAGAGGAATGCAATGGCGACAATAAATGTAGAACCCAGTCCTCCTGAACCAAGCACAAGCGGCTCTGCCAAAGACAAAGAAGGTAAAAAAGAAAAATCTCCTAATTAATTTTTGTCATATACTTTGATTTCGTGTTCCAAATGCAAAAGGACGATTATAAATTTAAATTGGAGTGTAGAACCCAGTCCTCCTGAACCAAGCACAAGCGGCTCTGCCAAAGACAAAGAAGGTAAAAAAGAAAAATCTCCTAATTAATTTTTGTCATATACTTTGATTTCGTGTTCCAAATGCAAAAGGACGATTATAAATTTAAATTGGAGATATTTTCTAAAAAAAATTAAAAAATATCCGCCCTTTTCGCGTAAAAACTGCTGCGATACATCCTTTTTTTGCATTTCATACGCGAATTATTTGAATCACAGAATATTGATCTCTGATCTGTCTGTAAATCTGATTCAAAATTTGAGTCTGGTAAATTGGAAAACGGTAAAAAAATATCGTATCAACAGCGGAAAGGTTAATTAGTGGTAGTACATGACAGTTATATACAATAGATGTGACATAAATCACAATGGTATGTTTAGGGGTGTCAGGTTCTGAGATAAATTAATTAATATACCATCTAATGTGTTTCTGTATTTTACTGTGCCAACTATTACGTATAGTGCCGTTTTTTTTTCTGTATAAAAACAATAATTGTATTACATACGTTTAAGGATTGTCAAATACACATTCGTGAATAAATCTTTCTACGGTCGACTTGCAATCGATTTTTTTAATATCATAATTATTAATATTTTTACCGTAATTATATAATCTTAATTTCCTACTATATAAATTTGTAATGCTTTGGTTGCATTTTCTATGGACTAAAAAGAAAATCGGTGTCTAAAGCCTTATTCATATATAGTCTAACTATGTCCTCAATATCAGTTTCTGAAACGATCTCCGCTAGTTTTTATTTCTTAAAATAAAAAATAGTAGTCCGATAAAGCTGTAAAGGCCTGTCGGGCCAATAGTGTACACAGTTCGAGAAAAAAAAACCGTTTAGACACCGTTGGAACAAGTCCTAAATGCGTCTCTTATCAATCGAACAGGGTCAAAAGCCGTGACCTTCGCTACGGAGACGGTCGCGATGGGGGGCGAGACGGACATATCGGGACAGGGTTCAGCTCAGACCTGTTCACCGCATCAGCGATTCGTCGAGGAGACCCCGTTGATGTTCTCTAGATCCAGCTCGCTGGGATCCCTGCCCGAGTGTTCGCAGCACGATGACCAGGGCTCCGTGGTTTCGGAAGTCAGGTAAGTTAATTTACTTTCTTGGTTCTTCGACCTATTTTAGTTTTAATTTTATTTTTGGCAACGAATCTCAAATTATTACAGTCATTGTCGAGTAGTTAACGATATTACAAGTGTCCTGTGATTATTTCAATGTTCTAATCAATGATATTATAAGTAAAAAACTGTAGATACGTTACCCACATTATATTTTGACAAAACAAATGGCACGATAACGCACACAAACGGAAAAATATATTGAACGCCACACTGTCTTAGATAAAATGTGGAAGTAAAATGGCATATTCTCAATATCGG
>MU158912.1:583833-613582 GCA_015888305.1 Antheraea pernyi | reverse complement strand
GGAGCCTGAGGCTTAGGAGCCTGAGGCCGGGGAGCCCAGGGGGCCAGAGGGGCCCGCCCGGGTTGTGGTGCGCGCGGCACAGAGGGTGCCGCGCGCGGAGTGGACGCGGGCGCTGCCGGGGCGCGAGAGGCACCCGGCAGGTCAGGGAAGGCCTCCACGACGGGACTGATGACGCAGTTAGTAGTATGTTCATCCATGCCATGGACGTTCCGGCACGGCATATTTTGGATTATAACCTAAAGATGGCGATAGGGGACCGGAATGCAAAAACATCTTTAAAAAAATCAGGCATAAAATAGTTAAATGAAATAATAGAAATAAAGCCATAAATATATATTTAAAAAAATAAAACAAAAACACCCAATAGATGCTGACAGATACGACTTTTAACTTACACATTAAATAAAACGATAGCAAAAAATGGTGCGGATCGAGAGTCTGCAGATAAGAAGAAAAAAAACTTAAAACAACGTGACGTTAACGTGAGACAACCTTAGTAGAAAAGTCCAGGGGAGTTAGATCGAGCCAATGGGGTGGCCACAAACGAGATAGGACCAAGTCACCCGATCCAATACCCTGGATACTCTTGGTTTACGTATTCTCGCACAGGACGGGCATAATGAGCTGGACAACCATTGTTTTGAAACCACATGTTTAGCAAATCACTTAAGGGCACGTCTAATAATCTCGGCAACTCATTTTGTAAGATGTTCAAATAAATAACTATTGCCATCTAAGTTTCCTTGTAACTTAAAGGGCCCAATCACTTATCCATGTATTATACCCGACCATAGGTTAACCTTAAATTAGTATTGGGATTTGTCTTGTCTCATCATGTCCTACAACATGGACCTGGAGAAAACAAAACTGGGTAGCCATGTAAAGGTATGAAATAAACAAACAAATCGAACTAGTCAGATTTTATTATATTTGATAATTCCAATCAGCTTTTCGAGTAGCGTACTATAGAACAGAAATAACATGCAAACATTATCTTATCCACAAAGTTCTGACATTTATAAAATCTATGTCTCCCTTACAATTACTATTTATGTATATGTGTTATATAATTATAATAACGTAGAAAATATAATAGGTAATTATTGTGTAAAAAGTTACATAGCAATAACAAATACTATAACCGTTATCCATGGAGGCATGCAGAGGTAGTTCGGTACATCAATTAGTAGTAAGTTAGCCCAGGATAATAGAAAATCACAAAGTCGTCTCGTCGACGAATGTGCGAAATCTAACACCCATTTGGCTACAGCGCAATCTTAATATTATCAGCCTATATATATACGGAAGGGAACAAGAAATAATAAAAAGTGTTACCTAATTACATTTACAAAAGCTTGACGCGCATAAATACATAATTTTGTAAAAAAAAAAACGTTTCCTTTTCAATATCGAAGCAAATAAGCTATTTTATTATTATACTGATAATTATTATTATCCTTTCCATAAATAAGCCACGGCAGATGCTTGTCAGCTGCGATTAAAAAAGCTACAAACGTCACGTCCGCTGACAAATCGTAATAAAGAATTACGATCGACATATATCGATTAGGCCGTGAAGCGCAATTATCGATACTTTTTTTTAAATATCGAAATGTCGTGTTTTGCGAGCGACATAGAACAAACGAAACTGACAATACGGACTCAATTCAATTGTCTCGATAACACAGCTAATTTTTAATGTAAAGGATAGTGCGTCAAATATGTACAAAATAGTTAAAATTCTTCACAGATACCAAATTATAATTGCCAAATTAACCAGGACATACAGACTTATCATTATGCACGATTCATATCTAAATTATTATTATTTTTTAATGTACTTCATAAATTGCTACATTGACCGGGTTTTGAAAGTTCTATAAATTTCGCTTAATTGTATTGGCCAATATGGCCGCTATGTAGGAAGTCATATTATTATTGTGAATTATTTAAAATAAATCCCAAAGCTTCAGTTTATCATAACTTATTCCTCGACAATGACTATCATAAATAGAGACAAACAGATAGACGCTCATTTCGGAACAAAACAAATACCTCTTATCAGATCTTTTAGCTATTAATAAAAATACACAAGCATCGATATTTTCGAAACCCGGTCCGATATCTTAATATTAAACAGACAGATTTAAATGGAACATTTTTTACACATTTCGGGTATTGGGGTAGTATTATGAATCCAAATTTTGTTGTTTATTTCAGGTTCTGTTTGACCGCTTACTTATCGATATATCATAAAACACATCCTTTAAAATAGAACCACAATACCCTGTGCTGGATTCTAACCTAACACCTAATAGCTAGGGACAAATACGGTCGCAAAGAGTACAACGGTATATTTTGCGTTCCAGCAAAATATCTCAACCATAAACCACTTTATATTTATTTTATCGAACATTTATATATAAAAAATAAATGTATTTATGTGTGTTTATGGTGAATATTTTACTTTGTTATTGTGACCGGTCTATAGATAATATTTGTGTAACTTTGACACAAAAAATTATAAACGGTTACAAAAAATTTCCAAGAAAATTTTCTACTGGCAGCTCTATTTTTAATCGATATCTCATCATTTATATTTAGTATATATCGATTTGAAAACATACGATTGTTCCCTTTGCAACGAAAACATCAAAACGGTTTACCATGAATACAGAAGTTTCGCATAAGTACTATTTATATATTGAATAATGAAAGCCTCCGGTAGAGGTCCACGACACAACTTATATTGTAGCTAATGCTATGAAATATTTACTGCCAATATGCCGAAGGCTTTTTGGGACAGCGTAGACTCGCTGTGCGGCAGAACCTTAAATAAACATGCACCCTTACACATTGTCCACACATTTATAAATATGATTATTTTAAATATACACATAATAATGACGAATAATTTTTAATATCGATTAATTTTGTAATTTTTTTTTTCGCTTTTTTTTTATTAATTAATCTACCGCACAGTTACACTACAATGGGTGTACCAATCTAGTATGATTGGTCGGTGTAGCAATCCAAACGGGGTACCTCACGATAGTAAAAAATTTCGATAAAATTTTGAACATCCCCACTTTATAGTGCGCCGAATATAACGAGCTCCCGTTTGGACCACAACGACCCTATTAAATTTCGTATTTTGTTTTTTTTTTTTTTAAATAAAGCACGGAGTCGACGTCACGCGGACGTGACCCCCAAGTGCCGAGTCAACTAGCCAGCTGTTATCAGTTCATTATATTGTTTATGCTCAACTGCCTGCTACCCCGTGTAGGTGATTGAGGCCCCCAATACTTGCATTTTAATCGAATTCGTGTCAAAAGCCTGTGATTTACCGAATGCTATAAGACTGTTTTTTTTTTCTTTTAATATTCTTCGCTCTCGCAAAATTTTACAACTCCGTATATTGTATCCCCGACTTATTAGTCAAATTCGAGTTCAAGGAACTCCAGTAACACCTAACAGTCTTTGGATATTCATTTTTTTTATCACTAAGACCAATCTCTTCAAACTTGTAAATAGTTCCCCTCCAAAATATATTTCGGAGTCGATTTTTTTTCTTTTTTTATTCTCATATATTCCTTATACTTAAATTTGCAGTTCATTAATCTGCTTTAAGTTAATATGTCGCTTTATAAGAGATTTTATATCAATTTTTTGTAATCTTCTGTTTTTGTATTTATATTCGATCGAATGTTAGCAATTAATTTGTGAGTAAATCCGAACGACAGTGTTCGGACGATTAGCCGATAATGATACGAGGATGCATCACGACTTCTCTATAGTGTATCCCGAGACGAATATAATCGATTATTCACCTGAACGTATAAGGACATCGCGACAACGCGGTAACGGTACTATTATTAAATGCAACACCTGATACATCTCACACAAGCACACATTAAACGTGAGACAGTTTCGACACGATGTCGACGTACACTATCGATAAATTCTATCAGAATATCGATGCGAACGGTGCCGCCATCGAAGTGTATAAGTCGATAAATAACGTTTTGTACTCGATCGTTTACACTCACTATTCCTTAAACACTAATATACATAAAATATCACAGCACTATCGATTCACTTACCACTAGAGCCGAGACGCTTTGCGTCACGACTTGAAATAATAATTAAAAGGAATCGAATCAGAATCGCAATCAGCTCGCCACCGCCTCACTTAAAAATAATTCAATTTAAAAAACAAATAAATACATATCACCGAATCGAATTATTGGAACATTTCATGATTAAAACTCTTGCTATTATTGATACCAAATGAGTCGTAGAAAATCAAATCCGATAAATCGGGAAGATGGTAAAAAATGTATTCTGTAGAAGTAGAAGTATCTAAGCGATTATAATTCAACAAAAAAATGACAGTAAGTTAGTCACCATTAGTATTATATATTGTAATACTTTTCATCTACTAAATATTGGGGCTCAACTACTTGTTTTTTTATACACTGTTTTTTAAATTGTATGGATTTACTAAAAATAGTAACAATTTTGTAAAGGAATATTGAAAACCAAATTACATAAAATTTGCGAACGAATCACACGACGCAAAAATTTAACAGTCCAGGGTATTTTTCGTACATGAAAAAACCAATGACTATATAAAATATTATTATAAATAATTATACGTTGAATAAAGTATAAACAAAATTCTTGAATGATGTTACCAATAAGGAAAACTCATTTATTAAAATTAAATAAAAATTATTATAGCGCCGGTGAGTCAAAAAAAATTTAAAATGTCACGAGAATGAAATAATAATAAAATAAAACACATACAACGACGGCAGCGAGAGGAAAGCCATAGAAATCCAAAGAGCTCCGCAGAAAACAATAGACACGAACATTATTTACAAAGCGAAATTCGTTCAAAGTATCTTCATCTTATAATCTAAAGTTTTGGTCGTAATGAAGCTGGAACTCACAATTATATATTGACTTGTGAGGGATTATCAACGCGTCCGTTGACAGCACAAAATGTCTTTTCAATGTTTTCAGATGTCAACGACCAAATAAATGAAATTACGAATATAGATTGTTTAAAGATGCCCACCCTTTAGTATAATATTACAAAATTATAACCAGATATTTCGAAATCGTCACAAATATAAACAAAAAAAAACGTTAAAAACTATTCACATACTAGCCACGCCCGTGACTTCATACACTTGCTTGTATAAATAGAACATTCAGAGGCATGAAGTCTGTTTCACACACAAAAAGTAACTGAACTGATGAAATAAAGCTCGCATGTTGGCTCAAGCTCCGTTCAAGTTACTTATGAAACTCACAGACACAGTTTTTGATATTGACTCACTGTAGTCTGTAACACTTCCTAAATCACTGAATCAGTTTTTGACAAATATTTTATCAGTTTTTGACAAATATTTTATCAGTTTTCGACTGTTTTATTATGATAGACGTGAAATGCAAACACAGGACTATATAGAAATTTTAAAAATTGTACTGTTTGTCTACTATGTAATAAGGATTTATTAAAGACTTCAGATCATAATTCAGGTGAATTCCTACTGTTGACAGAAATGTAGCGTTAGTTCGACATAGACTACAGAATTATTTACAGATATGTCAAGGGACAAATTAATTATAAGGGTGTAGATGTTTGGGGGCTGGGCATATTTAAACGACACGTGTTAAAAGCGACACAAGCTAAAGCGAAATCCTTAAACTATCTGAGGTAGACTTACTATGTATATGATTATAAAGTTTACCTTACTAACGTTTTGGTGGGATTTATATTTCTATATAATCATATCCATTAACAACATTAAAAAATATCTCCTATTGATTACTGAGGTATATATATATCCCTTCTCGACTGAGGTAGCTCTATGTGGAACCGCTGTACAGTTTATATGATTACTTTTTTTTTCAAAGCACCTGTTGACAGCGCTGCAGATTTTTATTTTTTATATATGTATTTGTTTGTCAATTGAAAAACCCATTAGACATTTATAAACACACATCGAATGTTAAATCTAGTTTTTTTTTTAATATACAACGGATTTTTAGAGCACACGGCAACACTGCTGAATGTGTAGTAAGATTAGTTTATATATACCCTTGCTATGGATAATCGCTCAATTGTAGAACGCTTGTCGAACTTTATTAAAAGTAACAAAATTAAACTTTATATTTTAGTGTAATGCTCTTCTGTATGTTTGTAGATATAGATGTATAGATTACATGTACTTTGTTTGTGATGTCTGTTTGTAGATAGCGGATCTATAAAGAAATTTGTTTAATTGTCTGGCGCAATCTCCATTGTTTATGGCTGTATTCACTTGACATTGGCGAAATTGTGCGCGCGCACATGTTGCCAATTTAAAAAGAAGAAGAGTTAAATTAATAAACTCTCAAAGTGTGAAAAAAATATTAATTTTATTATACAACCGATAAAAATTTGCTGTTATAAAGACGGATTCAGGTCCAAGTTAAAATCATTCCTTCTATTTTCTAATTTTTGGTCTACCCTTTTCCCAATGGGAACTTTAAAATGAAGAGCAAACCATGAGGAAGATCAACCACCCAGAGAAAGAATTTTAAGATGACGGTGAAAGCAGATTCATACCAAACTACCAAGGAAATTGCTACCAACGATATCGACTAATTAGAATCAAATCTGTAAAATTTGATAAAAGGAGTTACTTCCTTTCTTTTTCTTGTTTTAAACTGCCTTTTCAAATGGCAACGAGTGTGTGTACATAGTCGTAATTTCGCCAACGTCACGTAGATGGAATGATAACTGAGAATGTATCATTTTTTAGTAATAAACCCAATCCAGTCCGGAATACAAATTTCGTCAATTCCGAATGTAATCCGACATGGAGATTTAGATTATTTATATTTTCGTCACGTAAGGAAAAAGCGTTATGACACCCCACACGACTCTCTCTTTCTGTAATCTGTATATATTTATTGTTTAATTTCTATAATTTTTTCCATGAAAATAACGTAAAGTAAGAAATCGAATGAAAAAGTTTCACTTACAATTTTAGGCAAAATATTAATTTATCAAAAATGAGATATCAAATAGTGAATTATAAATTTAGTTCATAATGCTAAATAAAAAAAAAACCGTTTTAATGAAACATTCACTCCTTCAGAACTGAGATTATACGATTGTTTATATTATAACCAGATAGATGGCGCTGTCTCAGTTTCTATAACTTTTAGTGTGTTTGTCTATTTATTTGATTTTTTCACAGTGTAACAAAGATACTGTGAAGGTACTGTTTAACTTACGAGCTTGATATTTAAGTTACGAAATTTCGTCAACCTTGGCGCATAAGGAAAGACAGAATAGAAGAACACTTTTTCCTTAAGTGACGATTTTTACCATTTAACTCCTACCTTAAGTCGCTTTAAGTATTTATTTAAGCTAAGCATTAGTTCTAAAACATTAAAAAAATAGGTATCCCTTGATTTGCAAAGAGCTGAGAGCGTCAAACCTTGCATTGTATTGTTATACCGGTATAGAAATGAAGAGATTTTGGACTAAATTGTATCATGTGAAGGAAATGTGAATTTTTTACTGTTATCATAAATGAACAATGGAATCCGTGACCTCATATGAAACGCCACAACAACACTCTAAAGTCTAGCATCTCTATAAAAGGTGGTAGTAATTGTTCACTTATGTTTTATGCTATATACTATTAAATTAAAAAAGAGTACAATAGATGTTGCCGTGTGCTCAATTTAATTAAAATGTTTCAAAATTTATGGCTATTAAGAATAGTTTAAACACAAACACCACTTTTTGTGAACATCCTTTAGAAGTAAACGTTACTTAACTCCTGTCTAATTTGACAGTTAAGTCCAGTTTTAATTAGGTTACATGCTATTTTAAACAGGGTCTAAATTCTTTCAAACACGCATTCAAACAGATTATCCTTTTTAGGGCAGTACATGTTTACAATGAGGTTAATCTGGTGAAATCGGTAAAGTCATCATGAGAGGGGTAGTTGGGATAGAACCTAGTAACGATGGGTGGTTCCCAGCCGTTTGGTGCATACTTGGAAGCGTTCTGATCGTAGTTATCGTAGGCGATGTGTCCGGGTTGGAACAGCTGGTCCTTGATTGTGAGCAGGGGGTCGATGTGCGGCATGATGTGGTCATCGAGGTCGATAAAATCCCCGTGTATGGTGGCAGAAGTTTCGACGGAAACGCTGCGGTTCACAAACTCCGGCCCGTACTCGGGTGGGACGCATGCGCTCGCAATGCTCGGCTCGATAGTATCCAGTGTATCTGCAATATCGATCAAATCAAATAAAAAAAATACTTAGCTCAATTTCTACTCTCAGATTTATTAGTTATTAGTTTACGGAGTGTAGAGATAAGAACCATCTGCGAGTATGAAAAAGTGTCTATTAAAATGTCTTAAATAGGGTGGCACTACAGTGGTCACGGCGGACACAATCGGAAGTTGGGCCTCAGACCTCAGGATAGCTCTCGATAAAACCGAGATCCTGCGTATCAGTGTGAGGTCACAGATGTAGGATCTAGGCCTCGTCGTGAACGGACGCTGGCAGATGCGCGGTATGGAAGATATATCGTGGATGCCGTTCGCCCCGTCCTGTCAGAGTGTAGTAATCTGTATATATTTATTGTTTAATTTCTATCATTTTTTTCGATGAAAATAACGTAAAGTAAGAAATCGAATCAAAAAGTTTCACTTACAATTTTAGGCAAAATATTAATTTATCAAAAATGAGATATCAAATAGTGAATTATAAATTTAGTTCATAATGCTAAATAAAAAAAAAACCGTTTTAATGAAACATTCACTCCTTCAGAACTGAGATTATACGATTGTTTATATTATAACCAGATAGATGGCGCTGTCTCAGTTTCTATAACTTTTAGTGTGTTTGTCTATTTATTTGATTTTTTCACAGTGTAACAAAGATACTGTGAAGGTACTGTTTAACTTACGAGCTTGATATTTAAGTTACGAAATTTCGTCAACCTTGGCGCATAAGGAAAGACAGAATAGAAGAACACTTTTTCCTTAAGTGACGATTTTTACCAATAAACTCCTACCATAAGTCGCATAAATATTTAGGCAGTGACTAACATAGGTGATGAATTTTTTACGTAATTTGTTTATAAAATTGTTTGAAAGAAATAGAGAAATTCAATATTTTTTAGGTAATTATTTAAACAATCGAAATATAAAAAATCGATATTTTTGATAATTTTTTTTGCTAATTTGTTGTTTAGAGAAAATAATGATTAAAAAAAAATTTTTTTTTAAACAATTACTTTAAAATCGATTTTTTTATATTTCGATTGTTTAAATAATTACTTAAAAAATATTGAATTTCTCTATTATTAATTAAACTAATTAATATTAGTAAGTAAAGTAGTAAGTAAGTAATAAACATAAGTAATTATTTAAACAATCGAAATATAAAAAAATCGATTTTAAAGTAATTGTTTAAAAAAAAAATTTTTTTTAATCATTATTTTCTCTAAACAACAAAATAGCAAAAAAAATTATCAAAAATATCGATTTTTTATATTTCGATTGTTTAAATAATTACCTAAAAAATATTGAATTTCTCTATTTCTTTAAAACAATTTTATAAACAAATTACGTAAAAAATTCATCACCTATGTTAGTCACTGCCATTGTTTAATGTGAAAACAGGCATAGCCAAATATTAATTGAAAAAAAAAAATTATCAACAATTTTTAGATATTTCATTTCGCAATAGTTATAAAAAATCTTGATTAACAAATTAATAATTTTTTATGAAGTTTTATCGCAGGATCTTATTAAAAATACTTAGCTCAATTTCTACTCTCAGATTTATTAGTTATTAGTTTACGGAGTGTAGAGATAAGAACCATCTGCGAGTATGAAAAAGTGTCTATTAAAATGTCTTAAATAGGGTGGCACTACAGTGGTCAGGGCAGACACAATAGGAAGTTGGGCCTCAGACCTCAGGATACAGCTCTCGATAAAACCGAGGTCCTGCGTATCAGTGTGCGGTCACAGATGTAGGATCTAGGCCTCGTGAACGGACGCTGGCAGATGCGCGGTATGGAAGATATATCGTGGATTTAAAATCACATTTTATGTTATAAAACAATTATTTCTTTTGATAAACTCTCTTTAGCGACAGCGCGCGTATGCCGTAACAGCAGCGCGGAGCCGTATTTTCAACGTCAAATTAAAATTATAAATAATGGAGATAGAGTTTCGAGACTCCATACTTTTTTATCGGAAATTTCCTCCTCTTCAACGAACTTTTTTCAAAATTGTTTAAATCTTAATATTTTTTGAGTTATTAACGAAAAACTAAATACCATTTTCTTTCATCTTATTTTGTTAATAACAATTGCAATTTTTTACCTGCCCCAAAAACATTTTTCTAGAGGTGACTCCGAATCGAATGAGCTATCGCTCATTTTTTTAGAACCTTTATTTCTATTTATCACTTTTTTGAACTTGTTGACTAGACTAATAGCGAGGATTCGTCGCCGCGAAGCAAGGTTTAGGCCGTGCTCGGTAGTGACCGGCCGTGGAATGCGATGGCCTCCTTCTACGAGGACATCATCTCGCAGAAGTCGGCAGACAGGGCCCGCAAAGAGGACCCTCTTAGTAGCCCTCTCTGCCAATGAAGGGCCGATAGTAATAGGAGGCGATTTGGCCGCCTCCACCCCAAACTGCCATAACTATAATAACTCAGGGGATGGGCAGAGAGGCCCACTCCTCATTGCACAGGTCCAGTTGCCAAGGAGAGGCAGCTGGTGTGTACACAGTCTTTCTCCCTTCACCTTCCTATCATCCTTCTTTTCGGAACTGTCTATGCTTTTGGCCTTACAGGCCTTCACAGCTTTACTGGACTACATCACGTATCATCATACAATATTACATAACCCATGTTATGTATACAAAAATCTTTTATTCCCAATAGTTATAAAATTGTGTACCACTACTGACCACTGGTGGTAGACGTAGCTTAAAGATCAAGCTTAACATGTACTCTATATGTGACACGGAACATGCTGATATTAAGAGAATTGAAGATTGTATAATTAACATTAAGACTCACCAGTAACGAGCGTAGCTGTGTTCTCCGGCAGCATGTCATCAATATCAAAGATCAGCTCACAGTTCTGTGCATTGTTGTTCTCGCAGAACATCTGCAGCTCCTTCTGGATCGTGGCAGCATCTATGTTATCAATCGCGTTCACATCGTATTCTCCGATGGGAGGGTTTGGTGCTGCACCAACAGGCACTGTCTCCGATACAGGATTCGAATTCACCTCAGCCTGGTTAAGCTGGTTACACTTCAGGAACATCTGTCTCCTTACTTTGCAATCTATGTTGTGAATACGTTGCAAATGTTTCGCCCAATTTGGGTAACTGGCAAACGACTTGGGGCAATTCGGGCATTTGTGCGGCTTCGAACCTGTATGAATGTTTATATGCTGCTGTAGGTCGATAGGTTTTAAGAAACCTTTGCTGCAGTAAGTGCATGTGTAGCTCCTCACAGCTGAATGAGTTTTCTTGTGCTGCTGTAGTCGAGCCCTGGAGTTATAGGTCTTACTGCATACTTTGCAAATGTGCAGAACGGATTCAAAGTGGAGCGGTATGTGTTTTATGATTAAATATTTCTCTTTATATTCCCTGCTGCAGATGGGACACGAGTAGTTCTTTATGCGGTGCACGTCAAGATGCTTCTCGCATGAGGAGAGTGTGGTGAAATGTAGGCTGCAAAGCCGGCACCAGTTCTGGTGGGTGTTCTTATGTTCACGCTGATGCAGTAACATATCACGAAGCGAGTCGAAACTGCAAAGAACGAAAATGTGAATGTTAGCTAATATATATATACATACACAACTATGCTAAAGGGAAAACTAGTATAAAAGTTTTAGACAAAAAAAATCTAGGCACTTAGATAAGAAACTAACAAAAATGTATACAGTCAAAACCGTTTATGGCGACATCGTTTAGAACAACATACTGGTTATATTGACCCAGAACAAAGGTCCGGGTGAATGCAGTATCTCTTTTTTTTTTTTTCTCGAACTGACTACTCTATTGACCTGGTAGAGTCTTCAAAAACATCACCTGTTGTTACGACTAAATATGAGTAGTCCCTTCGATGTCGTTATAACAGATTTTGACTGTATATAATTTAGAAATTAGAATAATATAGCATAACATGATTCATGTTGGATGTTACAATCTTGAAATTCATTTTTTTAAATGAAACAAACTTAAAAAAAATAAATATTGAATGTACAAAAAAGTCAATCAATGAATTTTCAAAATAAAACTAACACTTTTTAATTTTCTTTTATATCAAAACGTAGCTTTAAAATACACGCAAAATATAGAGAAATTTTATAAATGAGTACTACAGTTAAGGATTTGTCACACGTGTCGAATGAGCCGAGGTCTGGCGCCTGCTTAAGTAGGTTTGGTAGCCAGATACCGAATTAAATTGCCTTAGTATCAACATATATCAGATTATTAAAGTTTATGTAAGCTGTAACAATGAACTAGGGTATTATTAAATTTTGCTTTAATAGATACATTTTTATGGAAATACACCTTTGTTAGCGTTACCTTTGCTTAATATGTCTTTTTGGTAGGGACTAGCAGTGCTAATGTCGCTTTCTAAAAATGTGCCTCTGTTATATAGGTTTATAAAATATTTACTCATCTCTAACAAGGCAACGCACTTGTAACTCCTCTGGTGTTGCTAGTGTCTATCGACGGCCGTGACCACTTAACATCAGGTGGGTTAACAGCCCGCCTGTTTCATTTGCCTCCTATGATATAAAAAAAGGCAAGTTAATGGATAATATTCCGTATCTGTCCGTATCTGTAAGCAGTTGTAGAAGGGCAACTAAGGAGTGAAAGAAATGTTTGCAGAGCCGACCACTGATATAGATTGTTGGAGAAGGAAAGAGAATACTTACACTTTACCACATTGAGGACAGTCGATCGCGACCACGGAATGAACATGACGCCTGTGGTAGATCAAGCGGCGGTTGGTTTTGAAAGCGTGACCGCAGATGTTGCAAACAAATGGCTTCTCCACAGCCTCACCAGAGTGGTAAGCTTCAGTGTGAGTAACGAGCAGCGACAGACGTGAAAACATTTTACCGCAGTCATCACATCTGTAACAGTAAAAAAGACGAATTTTTATAATGTTGGTACATTGGTTCAATAATTGAGACCAGTATTAAATTGAAGTTAACTTAACACTGCGAACTAAAGGACTTTCTTTATTAAAGCAGTTGGTATAAATTACTTTGTACACATATTTTTTCGTTTCAAGGAAACTACATATTTTACTTATATTAATTTATTTTTAATTTAATTTCGTCCATAAAACTTCATCCATATAATGCATACATGAATTTTAATTTACTTTTGATAGCTTTATCATTTTTGCTAAACTCCTATGAAAAGCGTATTATTTATTCAGTACAAGACTTCAAAAACTTATCTAACTGTAGAAATCTCATATAATTTCGTTCAGCCATCTGAGCGATTGCTTCCCATATTTTAAGTACTGAGAATGTGATTCAAGGCCTACAGAAATAAATGCGAGACCTTTACTAAGATAAAACCAATATTACAACTTTGTTTTTTTAGTTTGACGTCTGTGCGCCTTATCTACAATTCAGCCAGTGTGACATGGTGATTGTAGTAATCCAAGTATCATATGTATTAAAAAGAAAAATTTTGAAGGGTACATAGATATTATAATTAGAGTTTGATTTTATTACAGGAGATAACTTCACTACATATTATATAAAAGAGTCCTCTGCCAAATCTATCTATTCCTAATGTACTCAAAAACTACTGAACGGACTTCTTGTGGTTTTTATCAGTAGATACTGTGATTCACAAAGGTTTAGATATGTAATTTGTCAAGGTTTTTTTTATTATCAGGGCGGTATAACGTCCGCGGGATCCGCTAGTTACTTATAAAATTGATATAAGGGGAGAAGAACAGGGAATATTACAAGTATATAACTCACTCAAATTTATTCTTTGTAATATGAAAGTAGCAGTGATTCCCAAACATCATGTATTTATCGTACTGCTTCTTACAAATGATACATGTATACACAAGATCTCTGTCACCATGCTCAGCTACAAAATGAAGATCAAACTCGGTTCTCGTCTTGAACAAATCATCGCAGAAACAACACAGGATACCACCAACAATATCTATGGACGAGTCTTCGTTTGGTGGTTCGGAGATATCCATCAAATCGCATTCGCTAAGTACTTCGCCGAAATGTTTAGTTAAGTGCTTGACAGCATCCAGTTTCGTGGTCAAGGTCTCTTCACATATAGGACATGGGTACAATGTTGTGCTGTGCTCATCAATGTGCATTTCACACAAGTCGCTGTTATCAATGTTTTTTTTGCAAGTTAGGCAAGGATACGGAGGTTTACTTTTTTCTATCTTGTGTAAAATTTCATGAACAACCAATTCCTTTTTAGATGGAAATCTGAAATTAATAAACACTTAATCAGCTTTATTGTTCCCGTGCATATAGCATTAGGGTAATTCTACAGCTACATTATCGGATTATGACGAAGTTTCGCATTATCGCGACAGGCGTAGTCAAAACATTTTTTTATCAAGAAGTTTTTAATGAGTTCGCTGAACAACAATGCTGACAACAATGGTGTTGATAAATTAGTAAACATCAAAGGAATTTATCGTGAAAGCTCTTCAAATGTGCGATTATAGTGGAATAAAAACTACTACAGTATTTAGTGTTGTAAATTTATTCAAAATTATTAGCCTGAACTAATTTTAAAGAACCTTGATTTGACCAAGAAGTATAGTTAAAATTAAGAATTCTTTATAATAAATGAAATAATGATTTGCTGCCTGCTACATAAAATAACAGGACTGCATCCATTCCCATGTAAAAACAAAAACTCGGACGAATTGAATGAAGTATTATGTCACCACAGTATAGATCAATTCATCGAAAGTCAGCACCAAATTTGTTTCACTACAAATATTCTATAATCTATCTATAACGTGGCCCTATAAGTTTGCTATTTATCTTCATAAATTCAAGATATTTTATTCAAAGTTGGAGGCATGTTTTGAAGGCAATGCATGATAGGATCAATAACTTGAAAGATTGTAAGTGGATTTGTTCTATATTAAATTTATTCTGCTTAGCCCAGTAGGATGAGAGTATTATGATAGAATTTCTTTTTTCAACTGATATCCAAAATACAACAAAATTACAATATTAAATATTTTTAATTATTTCCTATTCATTTTTTTCCAATTGAATACTTAACAAAGTTTATCTGTTAAACAAACATGAGTGTTTTTTAGTAAATTAAGTTACATATAAATAATAAAATTTATTTAATAGTATAGGAAATAAAATTATGAATTATAAAGAAAAATATAACAAAATGTAGCGTGGTTTGTTGCTCTCATAAGCTGGTATGTTAGGTTACAATAGTAACAAAGTAGTTAGAGAAAAAAAGACATATGATTTGGATTAAAGAATATGCTTTTGTAACATTTTTGAGTATTCTTTGTAGATACCTTAGTTGGGAATCGTACACAAATTACATATATTTTTTATGTCATAGGTGGCAAACGAACAGGTGGGTCACCTGATCTAAATGATCACCACCATCCATGGACACTAACAACACCAGAGGAGTCGCAAGTGCGTTGCCACCCTTTGGGGGGAAGGGTTAGGGGAGGGAGGGAGAGAGAGAGGAGAGAGGAGTGGGGAGAGGATATGGGCCTCCTGCTCTCACTGACCGATCAAAACGCAACAATGCAAGCACTGTTACTTCACGTCAGTTTTCTATGAGAGGGTGATACTACCCCGAGCGAGCCAACCCAACCCATTCATGCTGAAACAAGTAATAGTTTCCACGTGGCTCTACCACCATTCAATATATGTCACTGCTTCGTTTTGATCCAGTCACTTCTAAATTGATGATAACAGAGATAAAGGGAAATATTTCATTACTCATCAATCTTTTTGGCCGCTCTAAATATAGCCCCTAAGTTCAGTCTTGTGCAAAATATCATAGAAATCAAGTAATGAAGTAATAGTGCTTGCATTGTTGCGTTTCGTTCGGTCAGTGAGAGCGCCGGAGGCACACCACCTCTCCCCTCTTCTCTCTCTTTTCCCTCTCCCTCCCCTAACCCCTCCCCCCAAAGAGTAGCAGCGCACCTGCAACTCCTTTGGTGTTGTTGGTGTCCATGGACGGTGGTGATCACTTAACATCAGGTGACCCACCTGTTCGTTTGCCACCTATGACATAAAAAAAAACCTAAATTTCTATCACTGCTGCTATATTCAAAGCGGTTAAGAAAATCGATATGGATTGTAGTTAAGTAATCATTTGAAAAAAAAGAAACTTACTTTCGATCACATGTAACACAAGTGAATGTATGCACATTTATCACATGCTGAGTGAGTAGACATAATTTTGGGAACATTTTAGAGCAATGTTGACACCTGAAATTAAAAAAAAGAATTATCAGCATATTCTCATATTCAGTGTTGGAAGCCAACCAAATAAATTCTCTTCCCTCCATGTAAATATAGGGTGTTATGGACACAAAGTTTCTTAAAATATAATGTACACATTATCATTCCATATTTTAAGTTATTTGTATGTTATAATACTGAGAGGTATCATTACATAATATAAAACAAAGTCCTCTGCCATGTCTGTCTGTCTGTTCGCAATTAACTCAAAAACTACAGAATGGATATTTATGCGTTTGTTACCAGTAGATAAAGTTCAGGAGGAAGGTTTTTGTATATAATTTGTCTACGTTTTTTTTATTATCAGGATGGGACAACGTCCTAATAAGATTCCTTAAAATTCCAGTTTCCTTAAAAGATAATTTTATTATGTCTAATATTACAAATGAGAAATTATGTGTATATAAACATAATATAATAAATTAGCGGGCCGGGCAGACATTATCCTGCCTTGATAATATTTAAAAAAATCTGAAATCAACCACAGCACCACCTTACAGGTCCAATTGTCAAATCTAAACCATTCTCGGATCCATTGGAACACACACACAAAATTTCATCAAAATCGGTCCGGCCGTTTAGAAGGAGTTCAGTGACATACACACATACAGCAGAAATTTATATATAAAGATATACTAGCCGTTTTTCCTAACTTCATGTTTTTTTTTTTTTTCAATTAAATTATAAGCCTTCTTTGTCTATAACATAAGAAGGAATATAGTAAGGGACATGAATACAGAGCTTCCTATCCTAATATAGGAAAGAGCTACATAAAACTAACCATGCAAAAAGCAACCATCACTTGAAGTGGGAATGGGCTGGATTCATAACTCATAAATGCAAATTCTAATCGAAACTAGTTATTAAATGGAGCCTTCAGGAAACAAATGCACTACAGTAAGGAATCACAAACATGTTGAAATATAGATAAAGCCAGATTATAATAGATTCAAAAACTGGAATAGGAATTCCACAACATATATTAAAATCCTTATAGTTGTTCAAAGATGACAAAAGATAAACATTTTATATTATATCTATATTGAAATATACAGTTAACATATGTCATAGAATTGTTTACATGTCACAGTAATATAAAAAATCATAATTTTTGGTAAATTAATCATTTCTTTACATTCAACCTTAACCAATTATGTATTGTATGATAATCTAAATTGGACAGAGGGATATACTTACGACTCAGGAGTAAATAAATAATAAACATTTTAATAATGTTACTTACTTAAATTTGTCTTTAGCGACATGATTAAGGTAGCAATGTCCTTGGAAGCTCCTGTAGCCTGGAATTTGTTTACGACACACAACACATGTGTACACAGTTTCTTCTTCCCCTCTTTCATGGTTCACATAATGACTATCGAATTCTTTTTTATTACCAAATGTTAAATTACAAATGTGACAATATATTCCGCCAATTAAATCAATAGTTGTCGGCTTCGGGGGTAAGCACCTAACCAGAATGTTTTGTTCAGCTGAATGTGGTAGAGAAGCCATGTTTCCGCCGGTAGCCGCCTTTTCTATGTATGATCCATGTATATTGAATTAAAAATTTATGTCATATGGATGTGATTTTGGCTATTATAAACATCGTAACGTAATTTTAATTGGCAGCTACATGTTTTATTCCCCTGAAAAAATAATTGATTTGGTCAATGCACACAGCCATGGTGACCTTGATATTTCTGCATAAATAATGAGATAATTAGCATTAACAGTTCTGATGGGAAACTAATATCATGCAAATCGTTACTGTTACATTGAAATATTATCTTCCTTACATAGCGGCCTCCATCATCGATAAATTCGAGGTTGTTCAGCCATTATTATCATTACTCGGTTGATAAAATCTGTAATTACTTTGAATTTAAGTTATTAAACTCACTTTTACGAATGAAAACACATAGAGCCGCATTAAATTTTAGTACCACACTACATTTTACATAACAGTAGCTGAAATAAAAGATAAATTTCAATAAAACTACAACGCCGGATAACAAACAACGCCAAGAAAACGTGTGGTTTTTGATTTTCAGAATTTATTGGCGTTCGTACTCTGTTTATAGGCTTCATGATAAATTTTGCATTAGGATCAAATGAACCACTTATTTTTCGACACGAATGAAAGAGACAGAAAATTTCACAATATTGTACAAAAACTTCTTAAATTATTTACTGACACTGGAATAAATATCCACTGAGATTGCAAGAATAAAAAAAAAACCTAATAGGATCACCCCACGGAAAAAAGAGATAAATCACCCGATTTTAACTGTGTGATTTATGGTTTTGTGCGTCTATTACGTGCAACGAAAAAGACGGTAGTTTTATTTTGAGTAATATGAATAAACTTGAAAACGAAAGCGGTTTATACCACATACGTATATACCCAAAAAAAAGCTTTTTTTACAGCTAGACTTGTGTAAACTTTTTAACATCTACTTCAAGAATGTCCAAGATTACCGAGTCATTTAATACTTTGTAAAAATCTTTGTTTATCTCCAATCGATCTTTTCGACTTGATTGAAAGGGAGTCTTCCATCAAACCATTTGATAACATTTTGAAACCATGTAGTGATTAAACTTAAGACGTTCAATGGACTTTGAAATATTAACTCTCTTACATGTACCTAAATCATGATATAGGCACCTAATCTTTGTAAGTTTATAATAATATGCTTATGCAATGCATCAATGGATAGGAAAGTAGCTTGAATAATTTGCGGTCATCTCTCTCTCCCAATATGCTATTAATTCACAATATATTTATGCGAAAAGAAAAGGTAAACTTGTTATATTTAATATTTGGAAGTTGGCAACACTGTCATAGCAAAACTTATGCTTTTTTTTATATATTCTGTGCAGTTGTTATTTATTTATCCTAATTTTATGTTACTCGAAATGAGACTCAATAATTGACTAATTTACGTATTTATTTTCTTTGAAGATATCAGTCGAAGAGCAAAATCTAATGTCACAGCCTCAATCAATTTATGAGATATTCAGATATAAATTGAATAAAGTATATCATTTTAATTGATATATACTGAAGTGTGTTACTATAATCCAATTTACATTTAGCAAAATTACACAACGGCGAGGTAAGCAAACAAGAAAACATAATAACAATTTATGTTCGAAATAATATAACTACGAAATTATGTTCTATGAATTTACAAAACAATAATACGAGTTTTTAAACAATGTATAATTAAAATGTTCAAAACAGAGAAAACCTTTGTTTTATACTCAATTTATTTACAAGATGTTATTCTCTGCTATTATAAATATTTATACCAACACTAAGTATCTGGTCTGGTAATGATTTTCGGAAGAAACTATCTATTCTTGTATATAGTTTCTAGTAATGTTTTGCATTCGTATGTCAAATACGTATTTGTTGGCACCGCGCCAAGTTTCTCGAAATAGAATGACTGACACGTTTACATACAATTTATTCACCCGTTTTTCTACATGTAACTCATTAATTTTCCACAATGGATCGCCTACATACTACTAACGCGAGCTTCCACGGCTCTATGAAGAGCAGAGACTCGTCATCAACAGCCGGAAGCGATGCAAGGGAAAAAATCAAAGATTGTTGCAGAAAATTTATAGCTTTCATGTTCACTCAAGTAGGTGTCGGCGCCCTTGTCGTTTGTTACGCGATATTAGGCGCCGCGAGTTTCATGCACATTGAGAAAGACAGCCGCGATGAACAGCTTGAGAGTGTTAGATTGCTGAGACTAAACTGTGCAGAGGAACTCTGGAACATAACGGTCACAGTGAATGTATTTAATGAGACCACATGGATGTCAAAAGTAAATGAAGTGCTCAAAGTGTTTCAAAGTAACATAACATCAGCAGTTCATACTGGATACAGCGGTAGATCCGCTGAAGATATCTGGTCATTCCCTGCTGCTTTAATGTACTCATTATCAGTGTTTACCATGATAGGTTATGGTAATATTGTACCAAAGACAATTTGGGGGAAAATTGTAACAATAGCGTATGCATGTTTTGGCATACCAATATATATATTGTATTTCTGCAACATGGGCAAAGTTTTAGCGAAAACATTCAAATGGTTGTACATAACAGCACATGAATGCAGCCGTAGAGAGGATACAGTGTTCGAAGAAGGTGAAATAGTGCCAATGAAAAGGAAAATTACAGTACCTTCAACAGCCTGTTTATGGGTGATATCTTTTTACATATTATCTGGAACAATAATGTTTGGGGCTTGGGAGAAATGGAATTACTTGGATTCAACTTACTTTTGTGTGATAAGTTTGTGCAAGATTGGTTTTGGTGACTTTGTGCCCGGTGCGAACATTTCTGATTCTGCTGGCGGTTCACATTTGAAATTGGTTATAAACTTTATATATGTTCTGTTAGGTATGGGTTTGGTGGCAATGTGTTATAATTTGATGTGCGAAGATGTCAGAGTGAAAGTTAGGGAGTTACGGGAAGATCTTAAAAACTGTTTGGATGATATCACTTTAAAAATTACTGTTTGTATGAATGATACAAAATATTACCATCAAAAACAGACAAGAAACATAAAGTGACATATATAAAACATATTGTCAACTGTTTACAATTTATCCTAAGATGAGGGATAATCAAAGCTGCATGATGGTTGATATGATATGAAATTTGATATATTATTCAATAGCTTCTGCCGGCAACTTCATAACTTCATCAACTTCATCGGTGTGGAATGCTTTGGTGTAATGTTAACAAGCAGCGGAAGCTCTCAAAACAAAAACCCCAGGTTTTGAAACATTCTTCATTGGTGCTCTGCTCCTATGATCTCAGCATGATGATTCTTCCTCGTCGCCTTCCTCAATAAATGAGCTATCTAACACTGAATTTTTCAAATCGGACCAGTCGTTCCGGAGATTAGAGCATTCAAGCAAAAAACTCTTCAGCTTTTTATAATATTAGCATAGATTACATTTTCTTCTTCTGTCATAAATAAAATAAGACAGGGTTAAATAATTACTTTAATGAAACTATATTATTATTATGTGTCTTATATATTGTATACATCTATATTGTGTCTTATATATTGTATACATATATATTGTGTCTTAAGTATGGTGTATAATATTGAAATTAATCATTGTTTTTGAACATACATATTGTACATATTGTTTTTATATACTTTTAGAATTTATGTAAATACAAAAATAATTACATTTTGTTTTTTCATTACCTTTGAATACCTGTGACTAATTATTATAGAGAGAACTTGAATTTTATTATTCTTAGCAACCATTGTATGTGTTGTATGCATATGATACTTGCTTACAGTACTACATTTCCTTTGAGATAATAGTAATTAAGTGAATTGAAGGAAATAGTATATATTCTTTTACTAGAGTTTTTGTATTAGTTTTAAAAGTATTTAATTGTAGTGAATAGGGATGTGTAAGAACAGACAAAAATTTGAAGAGCATATGTAAATGAACGACTACATTTTCGTGTTATTTACTGTTGAATGTTTAAATATGTTTGTACTAGTAATGAGCTATCATTAAAGCCCAGACTCGCACTTCTCAATGGCCTAGTTTATTTCAGTTTTATACAGTTAAAAGTAAGTTTATAATTAATCGTGTTTAGACATCTTAATGATGTTTACTCAACTTTAATGGGCATAGAATTATTTCTTCACAATTGACTATTGTGTACGATCTTTTTTTTTTTGAGATTGAATTTTTGAATGCTTTTTGGTCTATTTTTATATTAAAAAAGAATATCTATACATATAAATATAATTGGAGTTTCTGGTTTCAATATGAAACTAACACTTTGTGACTAAATGAATATATATATATATTGGAGTAATAATAAAAAATAATTTTTTTTACCTGTTTGTTCCGGTTAAGGCTAAAATCTGAAACGGTTGGACCGATTTTGACGGAAATTACACTGACTGATAGCTGATGTTATAAGAAGTAAGGCTACTTTTATTTTACACTAGCGGTTACCTGCGACTTAACCTTGTAGAATTTAAAAAACAAGTTTTGTTTAATGTCCTCCTTGCATCTTTATTGATATTTGATTTGATATGATGTATATTTATTGATATTGCTTTAGTTTGTTATATTTGCGCGGGACCTTTTTTTAGTTGTTAAAGTGAAGTAGCCAAAACAATTATGGTTTTGGTCCAAAGTCAAAATACTTGTAATAAAAAACAAAAGTTAAGGATAATTTATTGTTTATCCTCTACGCATTTTAGGCATCGGAATCATATCGAGTCTTAGAGCTTCGCTTTAAATTCTTTCTGTGAAAATTTTATCTTCCATCAAGTTAACATTCATTACAAATATGAGAGGTGAAGTTTTTCCATGGTTCAGTTGTAATGGATTCATAGTGGGGCGGAGGGCAATGACGATGCCGCTGCGGTTGCGCCGCGTGGCGGGCTACGACGGACGCGTCAACGACACTCTGTTCCAGCCCGCTTCTGAACACGTTACGCCTCAACAGACCCTCGTTTACTTCGGTGGCGACGTACAAGTGAGGATTATTTACTGTTATTAATAAGAAATTGAGATGTTAAACAAATATGTGCGGGAGCGAAGTTGACCACCCTAACACGACGACGAGATCGGTGGTTTCACTGGCGTCGTCGCGTGTACAAACCGATGACCCAAATAGCCGTTTCAACACCATGTTTATACTAATTGGCATTTTGTAGCTTCGTTCCTTCTAGCCTTCCGGTCGGATGATAGGAGATGGCTCCGAATGTCGGACTGAATCGCTACCACCAATACCATGTGTGACATCCTCCAAAGTGGGCGTTGAGAACTGTCGCATTACAGAAGTATCTGGTGTATATCTAGTAATTAAATGAGGTGGCAGGGTACCTATACTCATCATCCGAAAGTGCCTAATATAAACAATACAAAACTGAAAATTATTCAAAGAGTCTTTTTAACTTCACCTTTGATGTGGTAGATAGTTTTATGGCAATAATTAGAATTAAAAGTACACTTCGATGCTTACCATTGCTCAATATGTCTTTTTTGGCAGTGAGTAGCAGTTGCTATTGTTACTTTCTAAAGATGTGCCTCTTTTCTGTAGGCTTACATTTCAAAAATGTTTACTCGTTTCTTTGCTGACAACTGCCCTAGTTAATCACTCACAATGGACGTACTAATAAACATGTCGAAAGATTACCAAGCCGGCATGACGGTGAATGTCGGTAGTCGTCATTATTATCGACATATTAATACGTCATTATTATAGTCATATAAAACACAAAATGATAATATCAAAACAAATACTAATAAACAACAAAAATAGCTTTAGTTAAAGTTTGTACCAAAAGTATGAGAAAGATACTTTGAAACGTTAAAAAAGCACACCTAGCTTCAATGAACAAAACTGTGGACGCGGCCCGGAATGCGCGACAGGGCGTGATTCATTACTTACACCAGTTGCCTAAATTAGGTATTGCAAATATTGCAAAAACTATTTAACCAGTTATGCTGTATAATAAAAGAAAGTAAATGTTACAAGATATTAAAATTAGGCCATGGTATTGCTACAATAGCGCACAATTCAGCATGTTCTGACTGCCACTATTGCAAGTGATCCCAGCGCTGATTTTTACCTGTGGCCAAGTGGGTTTAAACACTGTAATGATAAAAACATAAGAACACCATAAATAACTATAAATGTTGAAGAACTATGATCACCATCAGATACAGATACAGCTCAGTCACCTTGTTGTGTTACAATAAATACAGATTAGTAACCGTCCGGGTGACTACCAATTAATTAGGCAATATATATTCCCTTTATCAATACTATGTTAAGTAATACTTGTTGTACAGGATTACCCTGAAGTGATGCAGTCACACCGCGACAATAGAAACTACTTAAAATGGAATCTGGAGAACACGGCGCGAATGCTGGGTCATAATTTTCCCAATAAACACATCTTGGTTATCAAACCATCTAGGTGAGTAATTTTCCTGGCATGGATAGGTTTTAAGCGAAGATCGACGTAGGTTGAAAACCTTGCAGTGAACCTGATGGGTAAAAGAAAACATTTCAATGAAACCGCTGCATGGTGGTAGGGCTGGCTAAAAACTCGCCTGATTGGCTACTACAAGTTGAAAATCTGTCGCCTAACACCTGTTGGTGTGTATCGGAAACTACACTTACCAGCTAGTCCTTCTCTAGATTTAGTGTTTTTCCATATTAGACCATATATCATCACTTAGCAATAAATAGTTTTGTTTGTGTGCAAAGCTTCTTGGATTTTGATGAACTGTAGATTAAAAAAAGATATAAATCATGTTTTTTAGACATAGAAAGTCGAATGTTTTAATCGATGTTAAACATCGAATTGATCCAGTGAATCGATCTTTGAGACTATAAAATCGTGTTTCGATTTTTTCTATATAGATAAAAATAAAATCCTACAGTATTTGATAATTAAAAAAAAAGCTGATAAAAACGAAAAAAATAAGAGATCGATTTCTGGCTAATCAATCTTCTAGGCGGTGATTTTTTCGTGAATCGATTCCACAAACCACGATTCGGATCGCTTTAAAAACCGTTTGTTTTTTGAAGAATCGCCATCTCTACAAAATGTTCAACAAATTCAATTAAACACGATGTAGTCAAAGTTTATCCTCTGATGATTGCACACTCGATAATTGAGTAGTAAATTTCACAGCCGTAGGTTCATAAGCTAGTATTGCTAAAACGTGCCACCTCTCTTTTGTAATTTAAGGAAACAGACATACAAGAACTGTTGTATCTACAAGACAATACATAGTCACTACAACGTATAGTTAATTACAACTTCAAAGGATCACAGCTTACACACATGATCCGGATTTTAGCACTTTCAAACCACTAACTCCATCTTCATCTCATAGTGAAAGTTAAGAAGAAAGTACCTTTATAAACGAAAATATGTAAATACTTTTCAGGATAGAATATAAAAGTTTTAGCTGTTACGATAATTTCGTACCGAGCAACAACACGGGAGTGCCGGAGCATACACCGACTCACAACGCACTGCACCATCTCGAAAGGTACTCCTTGTTAATACACACAGACAGTCAAATTATAACTAATAGTGAATTTCCCAGAACCCACTTACACAATAAGGAGGTCGCAAATATAAGAAACACTGTATCATACATTGTATTTCATTCTCTCGCACGTTAAATCTAATAGATATATATGTTTGTCTCTTCTTAATGTTCCTATTTCATTTCATCAAGGTTCAAATCATAATAGGGTTGAAGAAGTTTTCCTTTAAAAGAGAAACATGAACTCAATCCTGTTCAACTAACTATTTTCTAACTAAGTTGAAATGGGATAGAAGAATATAGAAGACTTTTGTGTAATCACCCAGATTACTTCAGACAGTGAGTGAGAGGCTAAAGTCTTTACCAGAATGCGACTTGGAGGCAGCCTCTCCGGTGATGTTGCCAGAAGAGATAGATATTGAAGATTTACACGTGAGTATATCTGTTATACCACCATGTTTCTGTTGGTTACTGTATTCATCACTTATAGATATACTACCTGATAGATATGCTACCCGGCCACGCGTTGCTGTGAATCAGTTATTACATATTGAAATGAAAAAAAACACGTTCACCATAAAATAAACTGTAGTTGAAAAAAAAACCAATTAAAATGTCTCGCAATCTATGAAATTTCTATAACACTCGGTCCTACAGTTTTCTCTCAACAAACTAATTTAAAACGCCATCTGTTACTAATTGGGATTAGCATATATACGCAGATCCGATAAAGTGCGGACATGGAATCGATATTCTGCCTGTCAACACTGTATCTGATGGTAAAAAGTGCAGTGGTAACGAGCTGTTGTTGTTGTCATGCCAACCTGGATGCCTTCTCACCTGAATATCTGATCCCGAAATGTGACAAACTAATAGAGTGAAAAACTAAACAAGTCGACTGCAGATACCTACCACATTTTTTTTTTGGATATGATGTAGCCAACAGGCATCCCGTCTAACGATGATAAGTAGTCTATAGTTATTAACAACCTCAAATAGACCAAGCAGTGCTAAGTGGGTTCAGTGACTAACAGGTTTGTGGGACTTCGTCGCTGTGTAAAACTTTGTATACCAGTTACCGATTCGCCGGACTAAGTTTAAGCGCCATGTCAAACGGGTTTTGGTTTCAAAAGGCTATTGTAGAGTGGATCAATATGTGAACGATGGTGATGTCTGGAATTGACTCCTCTCTGTGCACCCACTAAAAACGATTGTAACGTGTAATGTATTTTAAATACATATGTGTATATATCATATATATTAATACGTGAAGCCTAAACGTTGTATCCCTTTTTAACGGAATTGGGCGAACGGATGAACGTGAAATTTGGCATAGTAAAAGTTTATATGGAGGAGAAGTGCAGAAATGTATTTATTTTATGTAAAATGCATTAGAAGTACATTAAATTAATTAAAATATACATTACTCACACTACTGCTTCAATTTTACACAACATATACACACATGTAAATAAAAAAGACATTTTGACATCTGTCAATAAAGAACTTCAAAAAAGGTTATGTAGGAGGTTGCTATGCTCGACTGTATGTATTATTTTACTCTTACGTTCCAATTACCCTTTTTCATTCTACATTCTACAATGATATTATAACATAATACCCTTTGACAAAAGAACCCTAATAAAATTCAAACTTTAAAAAATCAATGAACTATGGTCGAATGTCAACATCTGGGCGCCCACTAGTTATGTTAAAAGGATGAAACTCGACAGAGTTTTATGCCGGTTCTTCTCGATGAGTGGGATTGTTTGTCCGAACCGGTAATGGCTTTGACGTTCATAAGTGCCTCCTTAAGGCCTAAACTGAACAAAATATTTTTGATTTTGAGCGTATGTTAATAATGTGGTTGTGGTAATTCCTTGGTCGGAACCTGCACCAATTCTGTCAATTCGATTATATGATGGTATTTGAGTTGGTCCGTGGAACATGTCTACAGAATATGTCAGTGCATCGGACACCAGACACGAACAAGTCTAATGGATCAGAAGCGACAACACCTGGTGCCAATCGATTCGAACGCAAGCCGTGAGTAGGTCTAGTTCCAATTGATGTTGTCATTATAGCTTAGATTTTTTTTCATTGTAATTTCAGTTTAGTTTGCTTCCCAAAAGTAAATTAAGATTTTACCTGTTTCAAGGTGGTAGATTTTGGCATCAAGTACAAGCTCAGGTGATGTCAAATGGTGATGTAGTATAAAATGTCAATAAGCTTAACCTTGAGGAAGATTGTTTCTTAAATGCTACTACCATAACACACCGGTAGGCCTTGTTTGTGTACCGATTTGATTAATTTTTTAATATTTGTTTTATTAATTTAAAAAAATGAAAACAAATTTGTATCCTTTCCGTCGATGAATCGTAAAGCTTTTATAAGCCACTGTTCGTCATACTGCACGATTCTCACGTCTATTAATCTACGGTATTTGTATACCCTTTGGCGAAACACCTTACCAATTATGAAGCATTTAAAAAGCAATGGATTATGATCGATTTTCGACCATTGGACTAAAAAGAATGTGATGTTGGTTCTTTTACGTACTTTACGCATCTATTGTCAAGTGTTCGGGTGAAAAGAGTATATTCAACAATCTATACATATAAATAGAATGTAAATCTAAGGTGACTATACTTTTTAGATTTTTGTAAAAAAAAAGTCGAGGCAGTCATAAGGATTGCCAACAGACGTGAAAAGTCAAAACAATGAAATAAATGTGCTCTCTTTTGAATTTACATATTACTTATAGTGTGAATGACAATATTCCAATTTCAGAATTTGTTTATTGAAATTATTATCATTAGTGTGGTTTTCATATCTGTTGGCACACGTAGCAATAATAATATACATTTTTATAAAGTCTATTAATCAATGAAACGTATGATAAGCTGCAAAAATATTACATGTATTCGGGCTCTTATACTCCACGTCGCTAACCTGACGCAGGCCGCGCAAGCGTAATACGATCGGTCACGCTTTAGCATGTCATGATGCGAAATCATAAATTTATCTCCTGCCAAAAAAATACCGTTCGACGTGCCTAAAGAAGTTTTCACTTCAAAAATATTGCAGGTGTCTAGTAGGAATAAGTAAAAAAATACATTTCAATCAATTTTACAAGTAAAAAAATACATTTCAATCAATTTTACAAGTAAAAAAATACATTTCAATCAATTTTACAAATGTCTGTCTGTCGGTCTGTTTGCAAGATAAAACATCTTCAAGAAAATCATTAAGCATATCTTCAAATAACATCTGTATTTGTTTCCTTAAAGTCGGTTCGGTCTATCAAAAGTTATTGTACTTTTAACGACCATTCGACTTAAGTACGACAGAATAGTACATAAGTTAATGGAATTAATACATTCAGATGACTTTATTAATCGCTATTTTTACATAAGGTTTCACGCGGGCACAGCGATTATGGAACAATTTACGGAATTACGGAATAAATTGGTCCTTTCGTATGATAATACCACCAAAAAAATTATTTAAAAATATACTGCACTAGCGGGCCCGGTGGACGTCCTAATAATAACAAAAAATTGACAAATCATATACCTAAACCTTCCTCATGAATCATTTTATATGCTGGTGAAAACCGCATTAAAATCCGTTCAGTAGTTTTTGTGTTTATCGCTAACAGACAGACCGACGTGGCATAAAAGTTTGTTTTATAATACACTCATCAAAAAAGTCTAAGCAAAAAAATTTTTTTTTGTTTTTTTTTTTTTTTTTCCTCGAACTGACTACGCTATTGACCCTGCAGGGTCTTCACAGCTTCACCGGACTACTAAGGCGAGCGCTTAAGGCACTCAGCCGATTTGGTTTATTTAGGTAACATACACAAGGGCGCACGCGCACCTCGGCTTGGGCTGTTACCTGGAAAAAGTCGCGTCTGACCTAGCTAACTATTCTAAGCTATTCATACATATATACATGTGCTTACCATCAGGCACAGTGCAGTTATTTTGCCGTGCTACAATAAAAATAAAATGTAAAAATGTTGCAGTAACCATTTGATGTGAAAGGCAAAGCTGTTCACATTGCTAACAATCAGAGTAATC
>MU158912.1:518278-582727 GCA_015888305.1 Antheraea pernyi | reverse complement strand
CAAACAAACAAACAAACTCTTCAGCTTTATATATTAGTATAGATATATGAGTTGTTGAAACATATATGTGTACCAAGCATACATACCTCAACAACCCTTATATATATTTCGTATCGGATAATATTCTAAACTATTTCAGTTTGATAAGGGGAAAAAATAAAATCCTTCCACCTGCATGTGTAAGCGTGTATGCGTGCACGTGTGTGGAGGTGATATGTGTAATGTTGTCGCAGTGATGTAAGATTTTGTGTCACTGTATCGCGCGAAAAGTTTTCTGTTACCTGGAAAAAGACGCGTCTGACCTAGCTAATTATTCTAAGCTATTCATACATATATACATTTGTGAACCATACAATCGAAATTGCATGATTCACAAATGAATACGTGTATATCGGAATGAAACGAACTAAAACTATTCGATTCAGTTCGTTGAGGGAAAAAGCAAAACCCTCCCACCATGTGTATGTATGTGCACGTGTGTGAGAGAGATGATCTCATATGTATGTTCAAGTGATGTAGATGAGTCACTGTATCGCGATAATAATATCACGAGGGCTCCGCGCGGAGACTGTCCTCGTCTCGTAGACGATTACGATGCGTACGCTGCGAAGCGTCGCATCGAGTTCCCTCACTCTTCCAAGCCCGCTCCCTCGATCTATGCCAAGATCGAGGCAAGCAAAGCGGCTATGAAGCCGCGGAGGCTAATGAGCTCAGTCTCTAAGAGACTGATCTCTTGTTCAGCGGCCATACCGGGGCCTGAGGAGGGGAGTGGCGTGGGGGAAGACATGTGAAACCTCCCTGCCAGAGAGGCAGGGGGGCGCTCCTTAATGAATTTAACGGACTATCCCGAGTCCGGATCAAAGGGAGCTGTTTAAAACTAAACAAAATAGGAAAACAACGCAAATAAGTACCTGAGCGAGACGGGAAAAATAACATAAGACTATTTAAATAAACAAACAATAAAAAGTAAATAAATTTAAAAATAAATCACTGAAGAATTAAAGAAATAATAAATAAGAATTAAGTAAATAAATAGATAAATAAATGAGTAAATAAATAAATATACCAAGAAATAGATAAAGCAATAAATAAATACAAAGGAAAGGTCTCACTCAGTTCCAGGAAAAGGAACACAGGTGTGGAACAGGTGTGCGCGCACCTGAGCAGCGCAGGTGTGCCGGATTAAAACAACACAATTACTGACGTCACTAAATCACGAGTATTAAAATTGAACTTAGCGCGCGCAGCAAAACGGACAACCTCTCGAGTCGACGGTCCGATCGGAACTCCCCAAAAAAAAATAACAGCTGTTGTCTATATAAGTTCTTTTAATAACAGAAATGAACAATATTAGAATATACTGTAGAAACTAAGATACATAAGAAACTAAACTTTTTTCTTACAAAATGAAATTTCTAAAGAAAATGTATTTATTGTGAAAGAATAGAACAATTTAATACAAAGTATGGTCTCCTCTGCTATTCAGAACTTGTCGGCAACGATTATTCATTGAATTAATGAGACTGTTTATGTCATCTTGCGGTATTCGCTCCCAATGGAATTGTAGCAAATCCTTCAGCTGTTGGGTTGTTGTCGCTCCGTCCAAGTCCTTCAAAACACGTCTCTGGAGCATGTCCCATGCGTGCTCGATGGGGTTGAGATCTGGCGATTGTGCAGGCCAGGGCAATACCCGGATGTTCTCCGTTGCAAAGTATTCACTGGTTCGCCGAGCTGTATGTGAACGCGCATTGTCATGCATTAACCTAAAATCGGAGCCAAAGGTTTGTGCAAATGGGTAGACATAAGGTCTGAGAATATCCTCAATGTAATTTTCAGCATTCATGTTTCCATTTACAAAAACGAGCTCAGTTCGCCTGTTCTTCATAATACCCGCCCATAACATAACTGTTGAGCCGCTGTATGGATGAACTTCCTGAACGCACCTGAGCCTTTCAGTATTTCCGGGCCGACGATACACTCGCACCCTTCTTGTATCAGGCTTAAACCCGAATCGCGACTCATCGGAAAACATAATTTTATCCCATTGTTCCTGGGTCCATGTTATGCGTTCTCTACACCATTCATATCGACGAGCGCGATTCCCGTGACGTATCGGTGGGCACCTGATTGGGCGTCGAGCTCGTAGGCCGTACTCATGCAGTCGATTTCGCACAGTTTGAGGACTTACATCAACACCACTTGAAATTTGTAGCCTCAAACTTATCTCTCGAGCGGTTAACATCGGCTGGCGTCTTGCAGTCAGTTGTATGTACCGGTCTTGCCGAGTGGTTGTACTCCTTTTATGGCCTGAATGCTGTTCAGCGGGTTCTCCTGTATTATTGTAGCGCTGCCAAAGATGACAAATAACACTTCTATGAATGCCAAAATGTCGAGATACCTGAGATTGATTACTTCCCGCTTGCAACATCCCTACAGCTCTTTGCATTTCATCTGCCATCAAATGACGTCGCTTCATGACGTAAAGAATATCTAACAATTCAATTTTGTCGCTAACTTTATTTAAATGGTTGGTAAAATTATAAAATCAAGACTAAACGTAGCAATTAAAACGCACTTAAATTCAAACAAATTCGCAGTCATTTGAATTTTATGAAAAAACAAAACATAATCAAATTTTTTTTTACAACCAGCCAGTATGTCATCAATAACAAAAAAGTTTACTTACCTACGCACTTTGTTTGAGTAAATACTTAGAAATTAATTAATATAAATGGTTAAATTTGTAATATCACGCATGTTGCTTAGACTTTTTTGATGTGTGTATGTAATGATAGACGGAATGTTAAAAGGAAAGAGAACGCGAAAACAGATCCGTTGTAGAGTGTCGGAGAGGCGGCGGTGGTGGGAGGACGTGAGGTTGGAGCGGAGTCGGCTCACGCTGGTGGGGTTCAGCAAGGGTTGCGTGGTCCTCAACCAGATGCTCTACGAGTTCCACTACATCAGCACGCTTACGCCTTGCGACGGGCACGCTACCAGGTGCAATATACTCATTGATCACCAGTTCATGAGACTAAATGTAACAAACCTTTTATACTAAATATATACCAGGTGTTACGTTAGTCCCTTACAATATTCTAAGAAATGATACCATGGTCACATTTAACATATACAATAATAATATCAAAACAGATACTAATAAATAACAAAGAGAATCTAAGTTAAAGTTTGTTGTAAGACTTTCAAAGTTATGGATACAAACTTAATAAACCTAGGTGCATTGACCGGTGCCGAAAGCTGCAATGGACGACCCGGCGTTAATAACCTTCGATAATAAAACGGACAATAAACCCTTTTGTTTTATTCATGCTGTTTCCACGTTTTTCACGTTTAACTTTCACTTTACCCGACGGTTATTGACTGTGCTTTAACAAGACGTATAGAGGATTTAGTATAATTTTTGTATTTTTTTAGAAAATGAGGTCAAATATTAAGCACCTATTTTAAATTAATTTAGATCGAGAACCGGGTGCAGAGTATCTTTCATAAATATTGCTATTGTCTAAACTTTCACCTGGTAATATGTCGAGGGAATTAATGCAACTTGGTTAAACTTACGCTGTCCACACTAATGGCATCTTCAACATCTTATCTTTGCGTCAACAAAGATCAGTGGTCGGCTAACCGTGCTCGCAGGCCACATGAGGCTCTTCCACAAGATGTTTAGTGCACACACGGAATATTATCTATTGACTTTCTTTGTAAAAGAATTATAAACACCTCTGAACCGTAAACCTATGGAAAAAAAATCACATCTTTAGAAAGACAGAAAGAAACTAAAAATACATTAAGCAAAGGCCAGCTCGAGAATGTACTTTCTCAATCCTAATTATTATCTACTAAAGCAATGCTTAATTTAAAAAAGTCTCTTTGATTAATTTTCAGTTTTGTGTTGTTTATATTCGCCTCTTTTGGATGACTAGTTTGCTGACCAAAGTCAAAAGATCCTTTATTCAATTTAGGCTCTGAGAGGGCGTTTATGAACGTCAAAACTACCACCAGTTCGGAAAACAACCCAGTCATCGAGAAGTACCGGCCCTAAACTCAACAAATATTTATATTCGTTATTAGTGGATGCATAGAAACGGGCGTCATTTTCAGACATCACAATCGTTCACATATTGACCCACCCTATAATGTAGCCTTTAGATATTAAAACCCGCTTGACATGGTTCTGGAACTCACTATCCTGCAAATCGGTAATGTGTTTTGGGACCTTGTTATAAAACCTAACACTATTACCTAAAAACTGTTTTTGGACTCAGTGAGCCTGAAGCATGGAATGACCAATTTGAATGATCAATGATTACCGACTATGTTCAATAAATAAATCCTTACTTAATAGTATAATTGCGAATTTAAGCCTGTTTATCATATAATTTTGCATGTACGCTGTTAGGCGTACAAAAAAGGGTATAGCGTACCTTTCATTCCTACGAAAAGTAGTATTCCCGAAGGATAGATTTAATCTACATTAAGGCTGAGAGAAGCTGCTAGCAAATACCTAAGAGTATAAACAGCAGATATAGAAATATGACGGGGAATATCTATAGAAATACTAACAATCTAATGCCAACGCAAGAAAGTAGTTTGGTTATTCTTGGGCTTTTCTTGTTACAAATAATATTAGTAGTAATTGAGTATTACTATGATTCATTATCTACTACGAGCCAATAGTAATTCAACATGGGTCAGTATTAGATAGTCAATAGTAGGTCATCAGTACAAATCACCTGGTCAATAGTACGGACTCGAAGATCCTGTCAATATATAGTCCAATAGGATTATGGAAATCATATTATTGAGAATATCGGTACTGCTGGGTTTTTCAACTAATGACTCGTAATAAATTGTATCTAATCAGAATTTGAACTTTGAGGAAACATAGCTCCGTAATGAAAGAAGATACATAATTTTGGAGATCACATTTTAGAAACAATCAAATTTTTAATTTTCAATATTAAAACATTAAAATATACTCTTTTATTGGGAAGAGGATATTCTCGAGGGGATCCAATTTCAATTTCATTACCATATTGGATCTGCGATTTTCAGGATACGGAATAGAACTCTTCAAACTCGAATAAAAATAGTATAATTATTGACATATTGGTAGGTTTATGACAATCAAAGACTAGGTAGGTACCTAACTATGGTCCAGGACGTTCTGATGTATTTATATAAAAAAGATTTCATGAATTCAGTTTTATGTTATTTAAAATTTTATGACTTTTATACAGATATAAATTTTAAGATGCGCGGTTGAGAATGCCATACTGAATATCTGTAGTCAAAAGCAATGAATTCTTCCAGGTTTATAGGACGAATTGAAGAGATGTATTGGCTTGACGGTGGTCACGCTGGAGGGAAGAACACCTGGATCACGTCACGCAGCCTGCTGGAAACACTGACCAGGCTGAGTAAGTATTTTTGAATTAATAAGTCCATTAGACTTTGGAGGGAAATAAAATAATTATTTTTTATTTTTCAATTAAGTTCTACTCACAAGCAGGTATTCTGTAATATATATATGTAATAATAAGTGCCCAGAAAGAAGAAAGTAACGCTAGACTTGCTAATGTTTAATGCCAAACAGTATTTTAAGTCCGTGAATAAGGCATAGTAGTATTTAGTTTGCATCCGTTAATCATGTGAACCTAAAATGGGGGAGGAATTCGTTAGTCGGTAGTTTATTTTTTGTGTACAGTATAGACCATTTCATATTAAAAGTCTCACATACTCAGGATTTCCATAGAATAAATGCTTATTTAGTGGTTTTTAGTGTTTAGGTACGAAGTTAAGTGAATGAATGAGTTGATTGAGTGCACAAGTTAAGTATGAGAGAAGAGTACACAATATACATTAAGCTCATGGAAAGCGTGCGGTGACGATAACGCGAGACCCATGATTTTTGTTCACTAAAAAAAGTGATAAACGGGCCTAAAGAAGCTTACTCTTAAAAATTAGACATTATTTATGGATGTCTCCCTTGTTTGTCTTTTTTTTTGTCAGAACTGAACATTTACATCCACGTGAGTCCATATCAGGTGCTTGACGAGGGTCGGCCGTGGATCGGACGAGAGGAGAAAGCTTTCACAGGTCTTCTGAGGAAGCTAGGAGCAAAGGTTATTTCTTTATTTTGATTATTGATAGATTCACTGTAAACACATGACTTTAATGTGATATGACATAAAGGTGACATATGTAACGTTGTCGCATGCACAGGAAATGTTTATATAAATAATCCAATTATATAAGACTTTGATCAACAATAACTAGATGAAGGGTCGGCGCGAAAAATACGTCTCGGTAAATAACAGCTCACTTGAAGTGTGTGCCCTTATTTTGTTTAGTTTGTTTGAAACACAGCCAATGTAAGCCCGTTTCACATGCCGCAGTGTATTCAAAAGATGCAAAAAATAATACCCGAGAAAGCAATTTAACGGCCGGAGTATCTTACTTTCGCTAAATACATGTTGAATAAGTTATATTTTAAGCTTAAAACTAACTAATAATATCAAATTTTGAACAAAATTACCGATTTTAAACCCGTGATACAAATGTTTGGCCTCGGCAGACACAAACAGGCACTATAACGGGAAAACGTACTTTATTCATTATGTGTTAAGGTTGAATTCACACTAAATGTTGTTTATGTTATCTTAATTTATTACTTTGCTCGTTTTATCGTTAGTATTAGATAATATTTTGAACATTTATGACTTTATTACAAGGTGTTATGGTTGTAATTAGGTTGAACTTAAAACAGTTTAAAAAAAATTCTCCTTTTCTTAGTAAACAAATAGCTACACATAAGTATATATTTACGCGGACAGCTTTTAGCTTCGATTTGTACGTGACCCTTTATCTAGTTATTGTTGATCGAAGGTATAAGAAGAGCAAAAAGGGTTTAAAAAAAAAGTAATAGTTTTTGTTTATAAAAACCAAAATAAAACTCATTCGATTTGAATATTAATTTTATTCTCAAAAGACAGGGGGTCTACACAAAACTATTAAAATTGGTAAGAGGTCTACGAATCTGGGGGCCATTCAACTAGACCCATCGAAGCCGTATTTTTATTTACGGGTGTATACTATAACACACCACTAGGTGGCGCTGGGTTATATTTTTTTATCATTAATGTTTCCATTATAACCTAACATTTCTTTTTTTAATTTACTTGAAATTTGTTTTAGCTCCATTTTTATATATTTTCTTTGAATATTTAAACTTTACTAGTGGGCGCCCAGTGGTCGACATTCGACCATAGTTGATTTTTTTAAAGGGATAAATATTATAATAATAGTTGTATGTTATAATATCATTGTTGAATGTAGAATGAAAAAGGGTAATTGGAACGTAAGAGTAAAATAATACATACAGTCGAGCATAGCAACCTCCTTCACAACCTTTTTTGAAGTCCTTTATTGACAGATGTCAAAATGTCTTTTTTATTTACATGTGTGTATATGTTGTGTAAAATTGAAGCAGTAGTGTGAGTAATGCATATTTTAATTAATTTAATGTACTTCTAATGCATTTTATATAAAATAAATAGCTTTCTACACTTCTCCTCCATATAAACTTTAACTATGCCAAATTCCACGTTCATCCGTTCGCCCAATTCCTTTAAAAAGGGATACAACGTTTAGGCTTCACGTATTAATATAATGATTTAAATGTTTGAGCTCTCGTATATTGTGCACGTCAGTTTCACATCTAGTAGGCTACATTAGTGACAACTTTATCGTATCAGTGTCAACAGAATCAAACTCTTTTGTAGCCAGTTTTGTGAAGTAAATAAATAAAAAAAAAACATGACGAAAATCGGAATTTGAATAATATTATCTGCCATATCATCATCATCCTGTAAGAAACCCACAGCAGGGCCACAGACCTCTTCCCGAAGGAACGTATACACGTGGTATATTCAGTTATATATGGGTGTATTCAGCAATCAATCTTGATGGTACGGTATTCCTACCTGACTAAATAGCTACCACGCTATTTTCACTTCTCAGAACCGGATTTGTATGGAAAAGGCTGTCTATTTTTAGTTATAAATCCACTCTCTAGATGGCATTGTTATATAATTTTTTTGGCAAGTTTGATAACAAAAGATGGTGGACGACAATTAATTTTGACAGTTCTGACAACTTTGAAATATTTGTTGTCATTCACTTTGTTTACGTATCTGTTACGAGAGTGTGCTCCCTTAAATTTTCTGACCTCCCACAAACAATTTTATCTATCTCCGGGTCTACTTATAAACATTGACTCCTGCATTTACATACTTGGATTAAGATTTGCCTTACGATTAATATATTCATTACAAATAAAAATGATCAAAAACTTGTATACTATTTACGCAGTACCGCTGTATGCATACATACATAACTATAAATGTACATTTATAACCAACAGATATTAGTTCGAAACTCATATTATAGAGGCGCTGATCGGAAAGAACGAGTGCGACCTCTATTTATATAATGTACTCTGTGATAGCTACAACCTACATCATCAGATCAGCCTATAAGAGACCCACTGCAGGACTATAGTTTTCTTCCTAAAGAAAGGTATGGGCATAACCACCGCGCTACTCCACGACGTTTTGGCTATTTCAAACTCTAAAAAAATTCAGTTCTATGTTTTCCCACATACTAGTACCACAAGAACATTTCTCAAAGTTAGATTTCGTCGCGATGTTGTCCTTCACAGTCAGCCGTTGCCAATTTATAAATGTAAGCTTATTTCAAAAAATTCATTAATATATATTTTTTTTATAGTAGCACGGCAAAATGACTACACTACCCCTCATGGTAAGCACAGTACAATCCAAAAACAATGGCGACCACCGAGTGACACACTATCCATCGCCGGTCGCCGCTGTCATGCCGGCCTGCAAATAGCTGGATATGCACAGGCTGATCCCGAAACGCGACCCGCAGAAGCGAATCACTATGACGGACTTTATGCTGGAGTTCAAAATTGCTGTCATCGGATTGATATTCCACCGGACAAACCATTGTCGCGAATTTGTAAGCAATATGTTAGTAAGTTGTCAAGTAAAAATGCAGGGAACCGCTGATATAGATTTTTAAATTATTCTTGACATATAACTTCAATTTTATTTTAATGTAAAGATATAAATATAGATTCTTCTTATTTTTATGGCGCAATGCGTATTAGTATTTGCACAATAATGTGGTGAAACGCTCATGTAAAATAATATAAGAGAGATATTAATTAGACCGTGGCTGATGTTAAACATCAGAAATACTACTTTAATATCTTAAATTGCAGTTATATAAAGATAAACTTTTTTATTCATATACTAGCTTCGGACACGTTTTTTAAATCGTATTAAATAATTATAGAATTGTGAGACTATGTACAATTACAGAAACGCTCTTTAAAGGCAATTGTAAGTACGACGCGCACGCCACTAAAAGTAACATGTCACGTGTACAGTAGATATATAAATACAAAAAGCGTGCCAAATGAGGTATGTCATCAGCAACACATTTGGAACTATAACCAACCATATAACTACCTCAGTGGTCACTTACACTGTATAAGGAACGAATGAAACAATAACTTAAAATATTATTATTAAGATTTACATTTAATATGCATTGCCATTATTATAATTAAGATTTTGTGACTATACAAAAAATAAAGGCTTGTCTGTTCCGCAAGAAATTGTATTATGGAATTCTTTACGTAATACGTTTATAATCTAAGATATTTTTAGGAAGACCTCTATATCATTAGAGTTATTAATAATTATAAAGTCGAATTGTAAACAATAAGCTGATAATTATTTTTCTTATTAAAAATAAAGAATGAGTTGAAATCTTGCTAAATTTATGCAGACAAACTCGCGGGTAACAGCTAGTCTAAAATAGAATAACCTCAATTACTTTTTATAAGGCTCGCTATCTACCAGTGTAAATCCCGTGACAATAGATATAACCGTTTTGGTGATAGCACAACGGACGATAGCCACGGTTAATGGCTAGTATAAATTAAAATAAATTAAATTTTATAAGGTCCGCTATTTGCCAGTGAAAGTCCCAGGAAAATCGGTCTAAGTGTTTTGGAGAAAGCACTGGGCGAAGCCACAGTTAACAGCTAGTATAAACTAAAATTGCTTAAATTACTTTTTAAAAGAACAGCTATCTGCTAGTGAAAGTTATGTGAAGATCGATCGAACCGTTTTGGAGATAGCATTGCGGGCAAAGTCTCGGTTAACAGCTAGTATAAACTAAAATTACTTCAATTACTTTTTATAAGGTCAGCTATCTGCCAGTGAAAGTTTCGTGATGATCGGTTGAACTGTTCTGAAGACGGTACTGCGGGCGAAGCCACGGTTAACAGCTAGTCTAAATTAATTACTAAATTACTTGAAATGATGACCGCTATCTGCTGGTGAAAATCGGTCCAATCGCTTTGGAGATCGCATTGCAGACGAAGCCGCGGTTAATACATAGTCTAATTTAGAGTAGCCTAAGAAAACCACCGTAATTTCAGCTATCTGTCAGTGAAATTCCTGTCAAAATCGGTCTAGCCGTTTCGGAGATTACCCGGAACAAACAGACAGACCGACAAAAATATTAAAAATTGCATTTTTGTTATCAGTAGCGTGTATACTTTCGTACCCAAGTAGTAAAAAAAAAAAATTTGATATTACATACCGACACTTAATCTTTATTATATGTATAGACTAGCTGACCCGTGCAACTTCGTCTGCGTCAAATCGTTTATCACCGGTTTCAATTATATTTTTAAAATTTTAATAAATATAAAACCAGATTGCAGCCACACCTACCATTTCCAATTGGGGTGTAAGGGGTGTCAAATAACATCTAATACTTGAGACATCCAAGCCAACCTCACCTGCACGAGGTGCACCCTGCTGAATAACGAACGAGGCAATGGCATAAGCGGGGTGGTAGGGTTTCATAGCCTGACTGGGTCGCAACCACCATGTATACCATGTATATGGCGAAAAAGCCCATTATAGTGATTCGCTTCTGCGGGTCGCGTTTCGGGATCACCCTGTGCATATCCAGCTTTTCGCAGAACGGCATGACAGCGGCGACCGGCGATGGATAGTATATCACTCGGTGGTCGCCGTTATTTTTCGATTGTACTTTGCTTACCATCAGGCACAGTGCAGTCATTTTGCCGTGCTACTATAAAAAAAAAAATTATAAATCCAAACTATCAAAGGGACTCGCTCAAACATGTACCCAGATGGTACGTGAGAAATATTTTAAAATAAGCCTACAAACATTTGGCTCAACAACCATTCCTTTAGGAGCGTTGAGCGGTATTTTGGTAGGAGATAATGGTATGATTTCGCGCCATGACATGCTAGTAAAACGTGACGGAGTGTATTGCGCCTGCGCGGCTTGCATCAGACTAGCGACATATATAGCTGCCTGTGTACGTCTAATATTGATTTTTTGTATTGAAATTGTGCAGACCATCATAATAAATAAACTGTATAAACATAAACATATACATAACTATTGTTCGGAGTGCCAATAGATGTGAAAACCATACTAATTATTAATAATTTCAATATACAAATCATAAAATGAATCATCAAAATTCAAAAGAAAACACAGTTACTATATTGTTTTAAGTTTTCACTTCTGTCGACAGTCTTTATAACAGCCTCTACTTTTTTTTTAACAGGTACAAAGGTATATGCACGGTTCGAAAACTGGTCTCCAGTCGCTCAACGTACATTTCGATGTGCTCGGTAACTTTAAACGGGTACAGGATGAAAACATCACGTCCAACGACGATTCCGATGAAGATTTTTAAGCCTGGAGATACCATCCCCACACTTGAGGACATACTAAAATATATTATCGATCACTCTAACGAAGTTTTTGGACTAAGTCCCATAATTTTCTCTGCAGACATGAAATGAGGAATATTCCAGAACGTTGGCAAAGGTGTCTAGTTTTCATATCGATTGTTAAGATATTGGATATGTATTCGATTATAAATGCATTTATACTCGATTTCAGAGTCCATTGATATGTATTAATTGATATTTATCATATAAATCTAAAAAGAAAACCGATTCCGACAGTAAAGCGGATTCCCTGCTAAAATAAAAAATATAATTAACCGATAAAAAAAAACTAAGTATCGATTAATTGAGACTGATTTATCTTATAGATTTTTTTTTCTTACTTTATAATAAAATCGTACAAATTTCGAATTCCTTTAACAATTATCACGGAAAAAAAATTATGTGTTTATATGTTAAATGTTTATATGTTATATTAATATTTATTACAATTATTGATTTTTTACAAATGCTATTCGAGTTAGAGAACAATAATATGGACATGGCTTTGAAACAGCAGGCTTGTTTCGTTAAATTTATGATAGTAAAGAAAATCATTACTCGTATAATATCAAATTATGTCAATTTCTCGATGATTATCGCATCTTTCAATTTTACATTCAAGTAACATTGTTCTCGATATTTATATCGATAATTTTGTATAACGATTACACAATTGTAATTCGAATACTATTACTATTTAATAAAGTATAATTTATTTTTAATATACGCATAAACTAAATGAAATTAGATTAAAGTTTTTAATTTCGCTGTACATATGTGTCGATACGTTTCGCTGTAAAGTAGAAATCATACAAATATTTGTCAAACAGCGTAGTTGGTAATATGGAATTTTAAAAATACGGTAATTTACTCATATATAAATAAAGGTTTTTGCGCTGTTATAAATATTATATGGCGATATCCCACCTTTGCTACTTTTTAAAATGTTAGTGTAAGAAGATTGAAAGTTAATAAAGAAAAAGTATATTTTAAGAGTGGCTTTCATTTGCTCCCTTTGATTCATTGTTTTAGAAAAAATCTTTATTTTTCTTGATGTTTATTTGAAAACGTGGTTGAGTAAGGGATGCACGTATTTGGCTTAGAAATTTAAACAGTAGAAAACATCGAACTACGTTTTCATATTTACCGACCCGCCCGATGAAATAACGGCAGTGAACGATCAGTACCAGCCTGTTTCTCTAAACAGAGCGTGCTCACGCCCGCGTAACCACAGGTCACGCCGCCGTGGTCTGGGGGTAAATTTCGCTCCCGCACACCAGACTAGGCCCCCCTCGGCAGCAGCTCAAGCCTAGGTCCGTTCCCTCGGCGTGGAGCCCTTGAGTACGCTGCTCGCGCGATACAGTGACACAAAATCTTACATCACTGCGACAAACTTACACATATCAGCTCCACACACGTGCACGCATAAAAGCTTACACATGCAAGTGGAAGGGTTTTATTTTTTCCCTTATCAAACTGAAATAGTTTAGAATATTATCCGATACGAAATATATATAAGGGTTGTTGAGGTATGTATGCTTGGTACATATATATGTTTCAACAACTCATATATATATGAATGCTTAGGTTAGCTCACATAGGTCGCGAATTACATGTATCAGGCAACAGCCAAAGCCGAGGTGTGCCGCGCACCCTTCAGCTAGTTGTCAAAATAAAATCGGCTGAGTGCCTTAAGCGCTCGCCTTAGTAGTCCGGTGAAGCTGTTAAGACCTTGCTTGGTCAATAGCGTAGTCAGTTCGAAAAAAAAAACGTTTTCTTATGTCGATAATACGTATTCTCACGCCAAACAAAAGTTTTTTATCGATAAATGATTATTTCTAATTCAATATTCTAGAATTTATACAATTTTTTTATAATAATAAAAATGTTAGAACCTGTTCACAACTCGATTTTGTATTTCGTTATAGTAAAACAACATTACATATGTTACTAGTAAATTGTATTTTAACCCTTTGCATTCGTATTAACAGTAACTCGAAACCGCGATTGTCAGGTGTTATCAAGAGCATAACAATCCCCGAGCCGCAACCGTCATTGGTCACCAACATTATTACCAAAATTGTAAAATACACCAAACAGAACTAATACTTTTAGAAATAAAAAAAAGGTTTTCTGCAATATCACCGAACTCTCAGAAAGTAGATATCCCACACCAAGGAGTGTTCTCGCACTAAAGACTCCCCCGAACCCCCGAGCTGTGTTCTGTGCTGCGGCGTGGGTCATACCGCGAATTATCGCCCGAACAAAGCGCCCTCGCTACCCCAGGCAGGACAAGTCGCTATCGAGTATTGACTACGCAGGTCAATTACTCATCTTCCACGAGATCTCGGAGATCTCGGCATGCGAAGAAACCGCCCGAAATCCTCTTCTAGGATCCGTCACTGCAATACATAGGTTTCCAGCCATCGCGGCTACATTACAAAGGCTCGCGCGCGCAGCTGTTCAAAATAAATAACTCATATAAGATAGAGTAAATCGCGTATTTACGTCTATCTTCCCCTAAAAACGACCGTTCAATAATAATAATTTTTGTTATGTCTATTTTTAGATTTCGGCGCCGTCGCCGTTAAGTAAATTTAAATTCGATCTTATTAAATGCGTGTTGCGCCCGCGCTTTATAATCGATCCTTTTTAGCTCCCGCACACATCGCGGGTCTCAGTAATATCTCGAGCCTAGGTCGTCCCCGCGCGGAGCCCTCGTGATATTATTATCGCGATACAGTGACTCACCTACATCACTTGAACACACATATGAGATCATCTCTCTCACACACGTGCACATATATACACATGGTGGGAGGGTTTTGTTTTTTTTCCCTCATCGAATAGTTTTAGTTCGTTTCAATCCGATATACACGTATTCATTTGTGAATCATGCAATTTCGATTGTATGGTTCACAAATGTATATATGTATGAATAGCTTAGAATAGTTAGCTAGGACAGACGCGTCTTTTTCCAGGTAACAGCCCAAGCCGAGGTGTGCGTGCACCCTTGTGTATGTTACCTAAAACCCAAATCGGTTGTGTGCCTTAAGCGCCAACCTTAGTAGTCCGGTGAAGCTGTGAAGACCCTGCCGGGTCAATAGCGTAGTCAGTTCGAGAAAAAAGAAAAAAAAACCTTTATCTATACTAAAACAGATTCTCTCTTTATAATGCTCTAACTTTCTTCAACTTTCCGGTATTATGTCTCTTCGCTATAGTAAACAATGGTCTTTTAACTTTAGATGCTTTATAACTGTTTATTCAATTTAACAATACCAAACTTTCATTAAATAATTTATGTATTAAAGGATGTGTAACCTTGTTTTTATCTTTGCATTCCCAGATAACTCGACCTGGATATAAATTATATGAAAATTTAACTTTTGTTGACCAGTCTTTCGTTTATGACACTACTTCCCATAAATAACCTAAATTCTCTACATAACAGCCGGAACTCTGTACTACACACGGCGTCATAAATGGCTAAAGAAGTGTAGTAAATATGTACGCGTGTAATTGTGTACATGACATTGGCGGAATTCTGTACTACACACGAAGTCATAAATTAAAGAAGTGTGGTAATATGGATGAAAGATTTTCCAACTATCCTTCGGAGTAGAGTTAGATGTAAAGTCCAGAGTAGATTTGATTTGTTACGTTATACAAAGTATCTTCGTGTATGCAAACTTTTTTGTCTACGGGAGTATTATTTATAACTTATGATAAAAATTAGAAAATTTTGTAGAGACCTCTATTGTACGTAGTCTCTACTAAGTTAGAACCTTGTTGCAGTCTTTTAACTTCGGCTGGGCCAAAATTGGTTACAATGATCACTTAAATTCGGCTGAATTGCACGCTTAAGTATGTACTTATCTTCTTTTTACTGTAATACAGTAAAGTGTGCACTATGCCTGATGGTAGCCATAGTATAATCCAAAAATAACGGCGACTACCGAGAGACGAACTATCCCTCGGCAATCGCCTCTGTCATTCCCACCTGCATACATTTTTAAACAGACATATCACTTTCTGTTTAATCCAAAACGTAAAATAAAATAAAACAATCGAAAATGGATCTTAACATTTTATTTAAACATACGCATTGAGTACAAACTCATACGAGAAATTGAAAAAACAAACAAACTCGCCTATAGTAGTAACCCATATAGGCATATAATTATTAGCTAAAATTACACAAAAATCCACGTAAATACATATCCAAAAAGGTCATTCATTTAGCAGAACATCTTAAATTGTTTTTGAATTTTACTTAATAATTCTTTAGCGTTGGCAATTTGTCTGCTTTCTTTTTGGAAATGTATCGACGTAATACAAAGACGAGTTGACGTACGAGCTTTTATTATGAAAAAAGGAATGATTATATTTTATAGTGCAACATTTTTTTATAGTAAACTAGCATAACTTCTATGAAAAAATATATAGCTAAGAGTGATTCAATTATGAGATCTGTGTACTATATTTCAAACAATTGGATACTGAGGAACTAGCATAATCTAGAATGATATTCAAAAATAACCAAAATTTTCTGTTTACTGATAAGCATTTTCTAGTAGCACCCCTAGCGGAAATATCGAGGTATTAAGAATATTAGAACAATAAATTAAACATCAATCAGATGTATTTAAAAAAGTGCACTGATTCTATTAACATATTTCAAATTGGGGTAAAAATTAATATTTAAAGTGCATTGAAATTCCAGAAATTTCAATTTGGTAGCTCCCCTGTTAGCGACGAAAGCATTACATTTATAAGAAATATAGTACTCGAAGATAGCAATATTTTGGTTAAATTATACCTATATTTAACAAACTGCCATGTATTTAGTAACAAATTGGCGTAGAAACTTGATATTTGACGCGATTCCATCTAGAAATTTCGATTTCTAGATGCAAAGGTAATTCCCCTGACAGAGACGAACACATTATGTAAATAATTAACACTGAAATATAGTACGTAAAGATAACAAATATTTTGGTTAAATTATACAGCCCATTATTAATACATCCCGAATCCTGTCTTTTGACAGTTACTAAATATCCTAGCGACTATTCAATAAAGCGATTTTATTCAAATATAGTTCAAAATCCTATATAATTTCTACAAATTACCAGTTTCAATTTTTATTTAAATTTTAAATGACACTAATGAATACAAACATTATATGTAAAGGTGTATACAAGAGAGAGATGAGTGATCTTATTTTTTCTACATAAATGTATTTAGTTCGTTACTGATTAATTGAGTGATACAGAATAATAATCAGAAATCATTTCGAATTATCGAATAATCGATGGATGAATGAATAAACATCATCCACATACTCAGGGCCGAATTAAGTAAAGTAATTGTATAGGAAAATTGTGGGACAATGCCCTACCTTGAAATCACAATGTCCTACCTTAAAAATACCAAAACCTAAGATAAATTATTACAATTAAATTGTTTGTTCATAGTTGGAGATAAAAAATTCTAGCTATAGGTATCTAATCATTTCTGAACATACCAGTTTATGGGGGCATTCGCCCCATTCGGGGCCCATTCGAGGGCAGAGCAATTATAATATTTTTTTTACTTCTGCCGTATCTGTAACCACTGCTGCCTTACCTCAAATTCGACTCTAGCTACAGCCCTGGCACCGATTGTTAGAAAAGTGGAATATTTCTAGAAGTCGCAGTTAGACATCACTTATTTTATCAATATCTATTCAATTTTGTTCAGAATACACCGAGAAAATTATATAAAACTATGACAGTAAGTGACATCTTCAAAGTGGCATTTCTTACAAAGTCAGGGTCTATATTATCTTAATCCGTCTTTGATAAAGGACGCCCCATAGATTATGTGAACTTAAATGTAGAAAGATTAAGCAAAATTTTTAACACCATTTAAACTAAAAATCTGAGTCAAGTATATTGTATATTCTTGGGATATATGCTTAAGTATTTAGGGCTACAATGAAAAACACATGAACATATGAAACAAATTTCATTAAACACTCTATTGTACATCTTATGAGAAGTAGAGGGTATAGACTCCACCAAGCCTCCACAAGAAAACTTGTCTACATTAAAAGGATTGTCACGTATTTAATGGATGTTCTCTATAAGTTATAAATGTTCTCTTAAAAACTCTTTGAAACTACTATAGAATTATTCGATGATTGATTTTAATTAAATTATTTTGAAATTTGTATAAAACATAATAATTATACATGTGTTAACCTTTTTTTTAACACAGTCTGCGGTTCTTTCATCAGTCACTGGGAACCGTTTGATAAGCACAAACAGGTTAAAAAACCGCGATAAGTTATCAAACGCGTTTTGAACGTTTTCTCACATTTATATAGAAAAAATAATTACAAGAGGCTGTTCAAGTATTACGTAAGGAGAATTCTCTAATTTCTGACCGCGCCCTCCCCCTGCTCAGCAAAAGTAAGCAATGCTCTTACGCCTCATGCCTTATGCTTACATTAACATTTTATCTTCTTACCCCATCCCGTATAAGTAGGGTCGGCACAATATGTTTGCCTCGTATGATTCGGCTTAATTACGAGGTCTAATAGGTACATCTTTTAGCTTTACAATCTTTCTGTAGGCTTTAATCTTGGTGGGGTGTTTATATTTGAGCAATAATACCGTTCGGTTTAAAAATGAAGTCGTTCAAGATATATGGTTTGCTTGCTATATTGTCATTTTTAGGTAACAGAAAACTAGCCAACTTTTCACTGTTCCCGACGACTTATTGTCATGTTTATTCAGTATCCGTGGTTTCAGGGTATTTACAGTACTTCCAACTACCTAGTCTTCTTTGTTTTCATAAAACTTTTCAGGTTATTGTTCACTGGTTTGTTTAACGTTGCCGACCGTTATAATGCGGGGCTTCAGGGTTTTGCATCACGTAAATCGGTGTATATTGACTTCAATTAATAAAGTTTGTATCTTTCAAAGTATTCATTGTCAATAAACCATTACAATAATATAAAAAATTAGAAGTAATAGAAAATAAACGCAAATAAAATAGCATGTCATGTCATGTTTACGTAAACATTTATATATAAGCGATTATTCAATCGTTCTGCTTTCCTTACTAATTCATGGGCATTAGTTAACAACTATATTATAAGTGTATTATATACTTATTATAAGTGGTTCGTTACTAGGGCGATGGATGCCCACGTTCAGATCTCCTATCCCTCATGTCATCAGAAATAGGCAAATTAAAGACCACCCACCCCCCCGTTTAGTGCTTAAATAATACTCGAACAGCCCCCAAGTAAAGATCACTGGTATCCAACTAGTATGATTTTAAACAATAACGCTTCATAAGCTCCCCGACTATAATTACTCTGAAACGATTAAGTACAAACAGTCTAGCGTTGAGGAGACACACAGATATCGCTATGAAATATAGTTTTCTAGAAACGAGAGTTATTCCGTATCGATTTAAATATTCAGTTTACTTATATTTATTAATATTAGCTTTTCTATGCGATATAGGGAAAAATAGAAATAAATTTGATACCTCCAAATAGAGTATTGTAAACAAATAATCAACAAAAATCAATGAAACCGTTGAAGGAAAGTTAAATCATCGAAACGATAAAGTTCAACAATTAACACAGAAGTACATCACAAAAAACATGGGAGTTTCTCTCTCAAAAAGGTCCAAATTAAATGAGTCATAAAATAGGGACAACGATTCTTCGCAACAAAAATTCGATTTTTAAATTAATACGAATCGTGTTCTGTGGAACCGATTCATAGAAATATCGAGGTTTTGAGGATCGATTATTCAAGAATTCATTTTTTTTAATTACAAAATTTGTTTTTATTTTTATCTAAATAGAAAAAAATCACGAATTTTATACTACCAGCGATCGATTCACTGAATCGATTTGATTTTCTATATTCTATAAAAATGAGTTACAAATAATGCCTCAAATTGACATCCTTGTTTTAAACAAAATTACATTATTTCAAGTCAACATTTAATATGAAAAGCATGTATTTAAAATTAGAGTATAATTCTGTTGAACATTTTATTAATTATGGGGCAAATTTTTTTATTGTATTGACATACCAATGCTTTTATAGTGTATTCCAGAGCGTTTTTTAAATAATGTTCACATGTTCTCGAACTGTCCATCCTTGTCTAGCAAGAGGATATTGGGATTTTCCTTCTCAAATTCCGTCGGTTTCCTGTCGCGTTGCTCGTCAGTCCACTCGCCCTCGCCGGCGCCCCACTCCCCTACCTTCTCCCCGATCACATCAATCTGTTCCCTGGCTCTTATCATCTCCACCTGTGGGTAAGAGATCAAGAGTTAACAATAGTCACAGTCTAAAAGTATAACTTTCAAGTAATTCAACGCATTCCTATGTGGGATTTTCATTTGTAGGTCACAAAAATAAATATATATATTATGTTTAATTTAATTTTTATTTATATTATATTAAAGTGAAAACTTCTTTAGACGTGTGGAGTGGTATATTTGGCAGGAGACAAATTTATAATTTCGCGTCATGACATGCTATTAAGCGTGACCGTCGTATTGCGCTTGCGTCAGACTAGCAACGCGTAATATAGGGACCTGTGTACATGTAATAATGATATTTTGCAACTCATCATACGTTTCATTGATTAATAGACTTTATAAAAATGTATATTATTATCATTTCGAATGCCAATAGATGTGAAAACCTCACTAATATTAATAATTTGATTAAATAATTCACACTATAATTAATTTAAAAATTCAAAAGAGAATAGTTATTCCATCGTTTTGAGTTTTCACTTCTACCGGCAATTCTTATGACTGCCTCGACTTTTTTAAGTGAAAGACTCTTCCATAAACTCGACTAGGTATTTCACCCAGTATATGGTAGTCATTACCACCATACAATGAATGCTGGCGTTGCGTTCAAACGAGCGGACCTGTTACCTCCGTGTCATGCTTCGCGAACTTGTCGAACATATTCGCGTACATCTGCTTCTCCTTCTGTTTCTGCTTCTTCATCGCTGATTTGCACACTAGTATATGGTTCGCTGCGGCCTGAGAAGACAAAATAGAACATTGATTTGCATAAATAAAAAAAAAAAGTAATCCACCATAAGGCATCTGGTAGATGGATAAGGTACCTGGTAGATACATAAGGCATCTGGTAGATACATAAGGCATCTGGTAGATACGTAAGGCATTTGGTATATGCATAAGGCATTTGTTAGATGTCCTTTTCTTTACTTTATTTTTAGCAACCAATTTTATAGTAAATTATTACTACCATTATCGAATAGGTAATTATATTACAAGTTTCTTTCTAGGGAGTTTTTGTGGCAAGTCAGATCCATGGCGCCATGGTATTACTTCCCCATTTCCCATCTACTTTACTTGTGCACAATAACCAAACTATATTACGTGAAACACCACCATTATTATAAAATATAGAGCCAAATAACACAAGATTGTGAATAAAATATAAAATCCACTACATGGCATTTCAAGATCCCGCCAAAAACATCTGGTAGATGTCAGACATCAAAAGTAAATGTTACTGACACTTACAAGAAAACAAAGTCATATCAGTCCTTTTTTAATGATCTTTCAATTTCTTGCATGAATATACACATGAGTGATTACTTTTAAAAATGATCCAATCCAATGTTATCCGTTCATAAGATTTAAAGTTTTTTTTTATAAAACATCATATTTTAAACATATAACATTTGAATGTCATAGATCAAAAAACTTACGAACGACAAAATTTGGACTTCGTTCACGGTGAATAAAGACTGAAAGTCTTTAAAAAATTAAAGATTTCATATGAGAGATTAATATTGGATTTGGCTCATTTTCTCTCTCTCTCATTTTTAAATGTGACCATGGACTACCACAGGATTGAAGGCTGTCACCCTTTAAACATTCACCACCAGGTACATTAGAGAAAAATAGATGTACTCTAATGTGGTCATATGAGGGAGTATTCAGATGTTTATATTGACAAGAGAGTCGAATGAGATGAAATAAAATAATGTACTACGGAATTATACGGCTTAAAATACCAACAATAAAGTGCATAATGATATATGTGTATATATTATGGATGCCACATAGTGATCATGTTTAGCATTTAAATATTATTTTAAAGAGTAGCTGAAGCCGCAACAGATGCATCCCCTTTTTTGAAAATTGAATTAAAGAAATATAACTATTGTGAGACCATATACAGTCATAGAAATGCTCTTTAAAAAAATTGTAAGTACGACACGCTCGCCTCTCACAGTAACATGTAACGTATACATTCAATATATAAATACTAACAGCGTGTGAAATCACGTTTATCATCAGCAACATATTTGGAACCTTAACCCACCATATAATTACCTCAGTGCTCACTTACACTGTATAAGGAAATAATGAAACAATGACTTAAAGATGTTATTATAATGATATAATATGCCCATATTGTCAATAAGTAATATGTTTATGGTCTAATATCTTATTAGAAAGACCCCTTCTATCTCCAAAATTACTATTAATAATTATAATGTTGAACTGTAAACAATGAACGAGCTGACACCTTGAAACCTTGCATATATATAAATCGAGATATAAAAATTTATATCTGTCTATGCAGTTTTTAATATTTGACAATTTAAATAGTGCTCATTGAACTCGATACAATATTCTTATATATTACTATAGAAGCCACGGTTAACATCTGGTCTAAATTAAAATTGACTAAATTACTTTTTATAGTGTATGCTATCTGCTAGTGAAAGTCCCATAAAAATCGGTTGAACCGTTTTGGAGATAGCACTGCGGGCGAAGCCACGGTTAACAGCTAGTCTAAATTAAAATAAACTAAATTACTTTTTATAATGTCCACTATCTGCCAGTGAAAGTCCCGTAAAAATCGGTTGAACCGTTTTGGAGATAGCACAGCGGGCGAAGCCACGGTTAACAGCTAGTCTAAATTAGAGTAGCGTAAGTAACCCGCTGTAATTTCAGTTATCTGCCAGTGAAATTCCCATCAAAATCAGTCCGACCGTTTTGGAGATTACCCGGAACAAACTGACAGACCGACCGATAATATTTTTTTTTAATTGCATTTTAGTTATCAGTAGCGTGTATACTTTCATCCCCAATCAGTAAAAAAATTATATTTTGATATTACATACAGACACTTCATTTTTATTATATGTGTAGATAACCATAATGTAACTAAACCCACTCAGAGTGTTTCGGCTTTATTCTTTTTATTTGTCAACATAATAACCAAGTTATTATACTATACTGTTACACTTTGCTTGCGAACTTGACACAAATAACCAGAGAACGATCCATTCGACCGTGGGGTACGAAATACAATGAGGTTCTTTGTAGTCCGTTGAACCTGTAAAGACCTTGTCAGGTCAATAGCATAGTCAGTTCGAGACAAAAAAAAAAAAAAGTTCAAAAAATAGCCCGTCTCGTATTTTACCAAATCGTTTGCGTAATGCCATCCACCTTCCAGAATTTTCCATCCTCTTTATACAAGGTATATTGAACACATTGTCAAGCGGACTGCGACTACAACATTATAAGATGTGCAAGTGTGTCTACATAGTGAATCTACTTAATTTTTTCTATTAGAGTAAAAATTAAATATCTTCTGACGCCAACGACATTTGATTTGCTTTTGGAGAATGACAATATAATTTTGTGTTGATAATAATAATACTTATATTTCAACTAATTGCGGTTTACAGCAAAAGATAACAATCAATAGTGGTTTCAATATGTCGCTATTCAATTAATTGAATGCGATAATATACTATTATGAAATATAAATAACTATTAACTTACCTTATTCTGCGGTTCACTTTCTAGAATCTTCTGGAAGTCCTCAAGAGCTAGCTCTGGCTCTCCCAGACCGAGCAGTGCCTGTCCTCGCCTGAACAATCCTTTGACGTTGCCAGAATCAAACTTCAGTGCCTGGGTAGCATGATCCTTCGCTTCATAGTAGTGTACGGGGACAACTTTTAGATACACCAGGGCTAAGTTCAAGTGAACAGATGCAAGGAGTTCCTTAGCTTCAGTTTTATTCTCTTCTGGTTCTCCTATATCCTCAGTCATATCTGTATAAATGAAAAAACAATACATAAAACACGTTCAGTTTCAATATCAGTTCATGTAGATTCTAATCCTATTATGCACCGATTATATAATATGTTGGTAAAGTCTTGTCTTTTATATATATATATATTAGAGATTCCCACCTATATATTGACTCATCACGATATCTCTGGAACCATAGGGCGTAGCGACTTGATATATGGTAGGAATATTCCTTTCGCCGAGTAGAGGTCAGCTAATTTTACGAAATTCCACCCACAAGGGGGATTGCGGGGGGGTAATCAGGGCGGGACAACGTCATCCGGACCCGCTAGTACTTTATATACTATATATAGCGTGTGACCACAGTCTCATCTGATTTTAAATGACGATGTGGTCTAAACACGCTAAATCTAGACGGTGAACTGGCTTTCAAGCGTAGTTGCTGGAACAAACCTCTAGCTACTTGGCGACAGATTTACAACTTAAGGATAGTAGGATAGTCAAGCGAAAAAGTCCTACCGCCATGCAATCTAATGCATATTTATTATTTTACTTATATAACTGTTAAACTGTTTCATTATTGAAATACCGGTAACGTTTACGATTTTATTAAAAACAAATACACTTGAAAAATATTGTCATTAAGAAACCTTTATTATAATGTATTTGTTCAATATCGAAAATATAAAACCGGAAATGTTACCGGTATTTCGATAATGAAACGGTATCGGTATGTATTTATGTATATCGAAAATATAAAACAAATACAAGACAACAGAGGTGTTCTTGAGGACAATATTTTCAAGTGTATTCATCTCTATGACGATGTGATCTAAAATGGTAAACACGCTAAACAAGACGAGATTGGCTCCCAAGTGCAGTTGTCGGAACACACCAACAGTTGTTAGCCGAGAGATTTTCAACTTGAGGATGGTATCTAGCCAGTAAGATTTAGAAAAAGCTCTACCACTTTGCCAAAATAGTTACTTGATGAGTTACTACCCACATCTTTCGCAAACCTGTTTTAACACTGTTAGTTCCATTAACAATTAACAAAACAAATATGAAAGAGAAAAAAACTATAATAGACTGACAAATGAAGTTCTGAGGTAGCAAACATTACAAATATATATAAACAACAATATTGAGAAAATCCTACTTATAAAATTGGTTTAAAACATTTTTCACTCACCATCAAGTAAAGAGATGACTCTTTTATACATCTTAATAGCGACAGTGTGTTTGCTCTCTTTGAAGTAATTCGTACCCTTCTCTTTGAATATCTTCGCTTGTTCCAATTTCTCGTTCCCGTCCATAGCCCAAGAGTCCTTTAACTTTTCGAAATTTTTTAAAGTGACCGTGTACTCGACAACAGAATCCGGCGGCACCCCGAACTCCGAGCTCCCAGTAGATTTGAACGCATACTTGGGCTGTATCGTTAGACGGGATTTCTCATTTCTCAGAAATTTTTCGAGCGCTCGTTCAATCCCATTACATATATTATGTTCGCTGCCTTCGCCAAGAGAGAACGTCACTGTCCGCGAATCAAACACTTTATCGTCACCCTCCAGCCTTCCCTCCAATTCAACTGTAAAGAACATAATTTCAAGCTATGTTGAAGTTTTTCTATTTGTTTCTAACTGACCAGACCAGGCGTTGCCATGGCTAAGTTATTGAAAACGAAAATCAAAATTGAATTGTGGTGTTATCTATAACAGTCCGTCCTACAGTTTTCTATCCACAAACTAGTTTAAAGCGCCATCTGTTCGAGATTGATGAAACTTACGAATAATAACAATAATCAACATTGACAATAATTTAATTTATAATTAAAAAATTTTGTGGCTACTAATCGAAATATAAATTATCCGTTCTCTAAAGTTGCGCCTAATTGTCTGGATATCTCGTGAAGACCTTTTTTTTAATGGGATGAAACTATTACATAAACGCTATTCAGACCAACACCATTAGTCAACCGGAGACCTTTATTGTATTTTGTGATTTGCTCAGATATTTTATTATTATTTTATACATAACGGGCTTGGCAGACATTGTCCCACTCCGATAATAAAAATACTTGCCAAACTATATACCTAAACCTTCCTCATGAATCATTTATTTATTGATGAAAGCCGCATGAAAATCCTTCAGTAGTTTTTGAGTTTATCCCAAACATATGTATGTAGTAATAAACTTAACTTAATCACCCAATAGGATTACAGTATAATATATCATATTACATATAACTTATTCCTTTAAAAAAAAACTCACACTGTCGTCCCCGCAGGCTATATAACCAACCACAACTTTCTTCGTATCACATTACATATTATTTAAAACACGGATACAGTTTCGTGGGGAAGTATAACAGGTTCCGACTGCTTGGTTGACTTAATGACAATGGGAGATAGTGCATTGTTAAACAACTTTACGTTTTTGATCCATTATTACGTATTTCGCAAACCGTTAGCATCAATTGCTAAATATATATTGCAAAAGCTGTAATTATGTACCAGTTATGATGGAAAATACAATGTGTATAAAAAATACATAATTTTTGCTTTTTATACTATGTATGTAAAACACTGTTGTTTGTTAATATATAATCTAACGTTGACATATAAATGTCAAAATTTTACCCTATTTAATCGTTTCTGCTTTTGCTTTGTTATTGTTGAATGTACAGGCTGAATGTTTAGACAGTATCAATATTTATGGAGGATACTCTGCACTCGATTCTCGACCTACATGAATTAAAAAAATTGGTGCTTAATATTTAACCTAATTAGATTAGAGAGAGAATTAGAGATCTAGAAAAATACAAAAATTATACACAATGCGTCGGCGTCGTCGGCGGTCAATGACCGTCGAGTGATTTCATTTTCACTTGAAAGGGAACGTCAGGAACAAAACAAAAGGTTTATTGTCCGTTTTATTATTCGATGTTATTAGCTCCGGGTCGCCCATTGTAGCTTTGGGCACCGGTCATTGCACCTAGGTTTATTACGATTATGTTTATACTTTTGAAAGTCTTAGAAGAAACTTTAACTTAGGTTTGCTTGGTTGTTTATAAGTATTAGTTTCGATATTGTTATTTTATATGTTAAATGTGACCATGAAGTGACATATCTTAGAATACTGCAAGTGTTTAACCTTTCACCCCGTTAAAGATGAAATTTTACATTCCAACAAAAATTAAATATGAATACACATCCTTTTGTAATAGTGGCAAGTTATTGTTAAAATTAAACATTTTCATTTTTTAATAAATGGCTGAAGATTATGGTGACACTAATATTAGCAGGATACTGAAACAATTTAGCAATTAGGCAGCAAACACGTATATTTTTCTGGATAAGCCCTAGATGTTATTATGGCGTTATTAAGACATACATTGATAATATTTTAATACCTGTAACTAAAGATCCATCCTTGGGATTGTCATCGCCTGTTCCCATTTCAATTATATGACGAAGGATGCCCTTATTCTTATTCGGACTCAAATCTTCCACTTTCCAGTCAATCAGCTCTATCTGCACATCAGATTCAACATGGTGAAGAATTAAAAATGGTTTCACACACCGTGACATCACCAAATCAATGATATTTCAATAATAGTGAAATCAAATGCTGTATCGACTAACAGTACCTAGTAATTCCATAGATAAATACTGTACTTCGATTAAAGGAAATCATTGTGATGAAGTTATATTAGTTATTTGATGAACACTCTGTGGTGTTTACAACAGTGGCTTCACAATGAAATCTATGGGATATGTATTCTGGAATTAATTACGATGATAATTGAGAGCCAAGTCTATCATTAAATTTACAGTAATTAAGCTTCATGGACATTTAAGGCACTCCATATTCTTAATAAAAGAGCTAAAAATAATAAGAACAACAAAAAAATGGCATATGAAGTAATATAAAATCACCATGTCATAATAATAATTATTATTGTTTTACAGAAATTCATCCTTCATAATTAATTTGGTGTCAGTAGCTTTGCGATTGAAATAGAATGATTGTAGTCATGTCTATCACTTGCCTATAACTTCAGGAGAGTCAATAGATCTGAGAATATTCTATGTCAGGGCGAAAGTACGGAATCATCTATTTAAAGAATAGCATGTTTAATCTCCCAAAGATGATAAGATGATTTATGTAAGTTACCTCAAATTGTAATGTAGATTTGGGCGGTATTGTTGGTGGTTTTCCAGCAGGCCCATATGCATATTCCGGGGCACAAGTCAACATACACACTTCGCCCTTCTTCATGGTAGCTACTCCTATGTCCCATCCCTTTATTACAGTCTCTATGAAAAAAAAAACATGTTATTTGTTATTGAAAACTATATTTTTCATTGGCAGTGTATTTTTAAAAGGATGGTACACCAAATGGGGACCATAAAGACGTTTAGTTTCTATGCTGCAGTGACAGACTTCTTCGAAAAGAGCCAAATATAAACAATACATATATATGTATTACTATACTCGGTTTTGCTTAATATTTAATGTTTTATTATGTAGTTTATATATTATATATTTCATAATATGTTTTATATGTATGTTACAGTGTATGCGCTTCTCATTTATTTGGTATTTACTAGTTTTGTTTTAATTGTATACCCTAAATACCTCAGATTCTATTCCATGGAAGATTTTTTTTATGTCATAGGAGGCAAATGGACAGGTTGGTCACCTGATGTTAAGTGATCACCAATGTCCATAGACACTTGCAACACCAGGGGAGTCGCAAGTGCGTTGCCAGCCTGTGTTGGGGGAGGGAAGAAGGGAAGGGAAGGGGAAAGGAGAGGAGGAAGGGGAGGGGAATTGGACCTCCGGCGTTCTTTCTGATCGAACGAAACGCAACAATGCAAGCACTGTTACTTCACGTCGGTTTTCTGTGAGAGAGTGGTACTACCAGACCGAGACAACCCATTCATGCTGAAACCAGTAATAGCTTCAGCTGGTGGTAGCTGGAATATCCACTCAGATTTCCTGGAAGAGATTGCTATTAACAATAAGGCCGCCCTTTGTACTAGTCACATAATATGAAATGTCTTATAGTGTATATGTATAAGGGTGTAGAATAAAGATTAAATAAATAAAATACAATAAAGGAAGTTTACTCAAATAGCCTTTTTTGAAAGACTTTTTTTAGCTTTACTTTAGTACCAACCTTATAGAAATAGCTAAGCATAAATGATGGAGTTTATTCTAGAAGTAACTACATATCATTGACTTCATTTATTCCTTATTTGTTTTTAGTATATATTTAAATAATAGTAATAATTCTTCTTACAAACAGGCTATGAAATTTATAATTTAGAAAACAGAAATATAATATATATATATAAACAAAATCATATTATATATCATAGTAACAAAGACACCTTTGAAACAATTACCTCTTTAATATTATAATTAGATGGATATTCAAGCAATTTACATTTAGACCCTGACCAAAGAGGGTCAAATGAAGGAATTTTAAATGAAATTAATTATACAATATTGCTTTTAAATTAATGACAAGAAGTACACATTTATAATTTACTAGATGTGCCCGCGTCTATGTCTACATGGAACTACATGCAAAACAAACAGTCTCTCGTTTACTCTATCTCAAAGTTATAATTTATAGATTATACATATAACATCCTGTTTTTGTAAAATATTAAAATGCATCTATTTAACTACATTTTTATCTTTCATTTCATTTTTATCATTCTTGTACTAATCTCCGCCCATCATTCAAATCACAATAACTTTTGATAGAGTGAACCCATTTTAATGAAATAAATACTAAATGTTAGTCAAAGCTATTCTGTATGATCTTTTGCTGAGCTTTTATTGTGAACATAGTACTTTAGCAGTGATGCATGTGCACTCAAACAGACAGACATTTCCTAAAATGATTGAAATGTTTTTTATTATTTATTCCAAGACAACTGCAACAATTTTTTTCACAAAAATCTAAATAGTACAGACAAATTACATTTACATTCTTGAAGTATAGATAGATATAGATTAAATGAGGATGTGGGCTAAGACAGTACATTCTAAGCCTAGAGGGGAACTGGTTCTCAAGTGTAGAGCTGCGGGAACACACACACAGGTGCTTCGCAACAGATTATTAACTAAAGATTGGTAGTTAGCTAGCTGACTTAGAATTTTAAATGTATTTTACGTATTCCTGCAATTGTTGATTTTACAAAAATCCTAAATGTACAAACACATTAAGTAGTAGTAACTCAATGTTTTTTTGAACTGAAACTTCTTTAGGCGCATGAGGATAAATTTTTTACAGATGTACGCATGTATGCAACGGAACTGACGTCATTTGCAGTAAACGCAGATTTTTCAAGTCTCGGAAATCTAAAGTTTTAGATTTGTGTAAATATAAACAAGACTTATAAATTAGTTCGCCAAAGAAGTTTCACTTCTGACATGTGTACTTTGTACGCATGCACTTTTTTTATATAGTAGCACGGCAAAATGACTGCACTGTGCTTGATGGTAAGCACAGTACAATCCAAAACCAATGGTGTGCACCGAGTGACACACTATCCATTGCCAGTCGCCCCTGTCATGCCGGTTTGCGAAAGGCTAGGCTGGATATGCACAGTCTGATCCCGATACGCGATCCGCAGACGCTAATCACTATGACAGGCTTTTTAGCCATATACATGGTGGTTGCGACCCAGTCAGGTTGTAAAACCCTACCACCCCGCTTTCGCCATTGCCTCGTTCGTTATGCAGCAAGGTGCACCACGTGCAGGCGCGGTTGGCTTGGATGTCTCAAGTCTTAGATGTTATTCGACACCCTTTACAGCCCAAATAGATAATTATATTAAAATATATATTGTTTGTGTGGGCCAATATTTAAAGTATTTGAACAAATTTTGATCAAAATTTTACTGGCAGAGTACACAATAACGTTTTTCAATAAAAGTTAATATTTTTTTTTTTTTAATGTTCCAGTTTTTATTGGTACCTTTTGATACCAGGGGCGTTTCTCACCATTCACACCTGCCTTTAGGGGCTTAAGCCGAACAAAGTTTTTTTGAACTTATATTTCAATTACAGCTCGGCAAACTAATTACACAGTACGCGTGAAACTTAGTCCCAAACACGTGCCTAAAAACAAAAAGAAACACATTTTTGATACACTCACCTTTACCCAATTCGAATTCGAAAGGCTCGTTCCTATCTTTGCTGGAATCGAACTTGGTACCGTCTAGAAACGTTCCTGTATAATGGCACCTTACTTGACAACCAGGGTTAGGAGTGTCCGTACCCTCGCCTTCCTTGATAATTCTTTTAAGGATTCCACGGTCGCCATTTTTCGTTATATCAACTCCTTCTTCGACGGTCATTTTCGAGCTATAATTTGAATTAAAAAAAAATTAAGTGCAATAGACGCTATCACAACCAGCGCAAAATTTTCTAGAAAAATTGTGAGCGCTTCAAGCCGGCCAAATTTCAAATTTGTCAATATCAGTGTTGCTAGGCGGTAGTATCAGACGGGGACTGATGTTACCAGTAAAGTTTAACAAAATTCCCAATAATTAAATAGTCCATGAAATATATCGGTGACATATTTTTCAAATTGTCTTTACAAAGAATATAATTATCAGCGATTGTATAAAAATGTATATAAAGTTCCAAAAAGCACTTCCAAATTATTTGTGTTATTCCTTTTAACTTTGACAGAATGTTTGGTTACTCAGTATATAGATTCATATTAACACTATCTAAATATTTTTCTATACAATTTTATTTTAAAGACAGCAGAGTCGAGATATCATGAAAAATGTTAACTAAAATATCTCAAAAATTTACAAAATAAGACCGCACTAATAAGGAGTGTAGTTGAATGTTAAGATATACAGGATCTAATAATCCGTGATCTTTATAAATTCGGTATATAATTTAAATTTGGAGGAAGTCACGTTCAACAAACAAGATCAGAATGTATATGCTAAGCTTTCGACAGCTACATAGGTAATAAAACAATACGACGCGACGCTATATTTGTGGATTGTTAGTGTGCAACTAAATTATTACGTACTAGCCTCTGCCCACGACTTCGTTCGCGTGGAATAGTAACTTTGGTCTAACGCTAATTTGCAGCGGAAGCTCTCAAGAGAAAAAAAAACGTTTTTGAAACATTCTTCATTGGTGCTTCACTCCTATTGGTATTAGCGTGATGATATATAGCCTTCCTCGATAAATGAGCTATATAACACTGAAATATGTTCTCAAATCGGAACAATAGTTCCTGAGACTATCTCCTAGAACGTCACAATCTCACCAATTCACAAACTTTACCTCTTTATATTATTTTCTGTGACGATTAGCAATCATGATTAGGTATGAAATTGTGTATATTATAATATGCGCACAATTTATACTTATATTACACACTGACTACTAAAGGATATATTACGCTTGTAATTAAATGTTATGTACCTAATGTATTTTAAAAATTTAACAAAAAAATATGCTGTAAATTTAAAACACAAACTATTATAATTATATGTAATTGTATATAATTAATAATAATAACGGATCGTTATACGGTTCACCAGTAGATAAAGTGATTCACGACGAACGTTTTGGTATATAATTTGTCCAGGGTTTTTTCAATAATCAGGACGGAACAACGTCTGCCGGGCCCGCTAGTAATTCGTAAATACTTAATTCGAGTAAATTATTGCAAGTCTTGATTGTATTTTTGTTTTGAAATTATTAGTTGTTCTATCCAACAGTATAAACTTATATAGCTAAGTTGGTCTTAACTGACTCGATATAGCTGCAATAACCATAAACATGCACAATGTAAAATGAAGTAGTTCAGTAATTCTCAAACTTTTTTACTCCGCGATGCGCTAATATACTCTTTACTTTGCGACACCTTACATACTTATATGTCAAATTTTTGATAATACAAAGTGAACGAATGTGTGAGTTTGTAACTTTCACTTCAGATTCTTTAACTGTCACTTGACAGGGGCTTGTGACGCGACATGACACACCGTTCGAGAACCGGTGGTTTTCGGCATGAGTACCTATGCATCAGTAAACAGCAGTGGATAGATTGCTGTCTATAATGTTACCTTATAAACAGCAATCGTTTACATAATTTTGATGGATGTGGCACTAAATATTCTTGTAAATATTCAATCTCATCGATTTAAAACAGGGTACTACAGAAGGCATTTATAAAGAAAAATCATTTTGTTTATATAATTAGGATTTCAGTCTTTATTTTCCATATATACACTATAAACAACTTCCACATGTACATTTTTAATATTTACATTTTGATACAATACTTTATGTAGACAATAATAAAATGTTTGACACAGTATCGTAAAATCAATGTATAAAAAAGCATGTCAGAACAAAACCTTAGCCAAAACTGGATCAAAACTTGTGAACCGATATATATGCGTTTCGGTAGTTAGAAAAACTTTAGTTCTTAACATTCCATGGAGTAAACAAGAGGGTGTTGGATCCAATGTATCACAAGGCCAGGATATCGAAAAAGTGCTTAGGAGCAGTACTTGCCTAATCTTTTTCAATTTATGACACTGTGAGTAATACACATTTCTGACACCATCACTTGGTAGGTAAACAAATAACACTCTTTGGTTACTGTAAAGAACACAACTCTTTTTCACTCCTCTCTACTGGAACCTATTTTAATTAGTGTTCTATAAACTTAATAAGTGTCATTTGACCGCACAAAAGTAAAATAGAATTTCTCTTTTTTATTATCTTAAAGTATGAATGTGTTGGTACTCATCAAAATATCATTAACTTTAAAATCACTATGAGATCACTTAATTTAAATATTTTTTATTGGGGTTCATCAGCAATCAATACATTCTGAACATAAATTATCAGAATGGAACTGACTAGTCATTCTGTGTGCTCCTTCTAGTAACCTGGCACATTACTTAATGTACTATATAACCACAACCCAATTATTGTATACAACACTAAATGAAAGTAATTGAAAAACACATGTATAAATTAAAATCAAAGTTATACAAAACATGATTTTTTTTTTATTCAAAATGTATACTTTTATGCAGTTTTAAGGTCAGCGGGAAATTTATATTATAGGTACTCTCCCTCAATATAAAGTTGCTACTGTTATATTTAAAAATGCTTTTTTATTTGATAGTAACCTGGATGCTTGGCAATTTGGTCACCTTCCTATCCTATTGTTACACCACTGGTTTAGTGGTTAGATAGAAAATAAAAAAAAACTGCTGAAATCATTTAAATTACATTGATAACAAAAGTTGAGCATGTTATATCAACAACACTTGATCCAAGTTTTGGAATTTTTTGGTTAGATCTTAAGTTAATCTTTAGTTATTTATTTTAATATTATTTTACCATTTGTGGCATCTTGCCTAAAATAATTCAGTTATGATGTGTAAGTGGATGGGAAATAAGACCATTGAGTGTGAATTCCGAGATGCCATAAAAACTCCTTGGAAACATCTATCAAGGAGGCCATCACATTGTTCCAATGTTGAAATAATCATGAAGTAATTTGGAATAAGTACCCATCATCTTGGATTTATCTAAGAATAATTTACCAAAGTGGGTAAGTTTAAAATTCGTGAAGTTATGTTTTTGTACATATTAGCAACAATACTTTAGAGTAATATTAAATTACAATTTAATGTCATAACACAAATTTTATAAATAAGTGCTATAGAAGTTTAAATTTATAATGTGATTGGCATATCACAAATAAATAGTTTACAATACATATTTGATTATTTATTAATATTGTTTCGAGGTAAAACTTCTTTAGGCACAACTAGGAGGTAACTGGACGACAATGCAACAGATGTCCGTTACAGCGATATGGCGTCACGTTTCTGTACCATCCAGTTTTTACATAATTTAGATTTTGCCAATAAATAGTTTATAAAAAAATCAATAAAAAATTTTGGAACAAAGGAAAAATAATTTTTAATAAAAAGAATTAAATTGTAAATTGAATAATAATAAAAATCATATAACAGAATTAATTGTGTATTTATGGGTGCATGACCATGCTGCCATCTGGTTTCAATGTAAGTAACAAATTAAATCAAAGCTTAATTATCTTTAGTGCCATCTATGAGCTAATTCGGAACTAATATATCACAGGAAATATTATTAGCAACTCATTGTTATAAAGTAAATAGAATATAGAAAATAATTTATGTTTGTCATTTTAGTTACCATAAACCAATCATATCATATTTGAAGTATGATAGTAATTAAATTATTGTTTTTAAATGTATAGTGGGCGACAATAATAAATGTATATATTACTAGTGTTACATCATCAATAAATGCCTTTTTAAATTCTCCAAGGATATATTTATTTTTAACTTAATCACCATCTCTTATAACACCAAAGAAGTTTTACTTCAATTGCGTGTGATGATTACACACACTCATTTTTTAAATTATCTAATGATTTTTTCAAATTTTTAACATACATATTGCTAAGTTTAGTAACAATTTCATTTCAAATATACATACTTGTGAATATGAATATGTTTTACATTGTTAAACTTTATTATTTATTTACAATTATTTGGACATTTTGATACATAATATCTATAATGTTTGGATGAACTTTGGGACAAAACTTTTTTAGCGCCATGTAACCACTCGTCCGATCCATCACAACAGTCACATATCCCATCATTTACCTTACCTGACGGTATTTGATTTTGGAACACTTGTTTTTGATACTGAGTATCACAGTAGAAAGTTCCATTGACACATGCACTCGTACTAGGCTCGTCCGTACCATCTTCACAGTCACAATAATCGTCGTTTATTAAATCAAACGGTATGTGCTGCTCGGATTTTAGACATTTAAACTCGTTATTCGACGTCGGTCTATACTGTTTCATGTTAGAGTAGAATACTCCACGTATAACCCCGTTTTCGTTAATATATTTATCTGCTTCAGAACGTAAATGTTCTATTCGTTTAACCTCCCCATGATCCATCGCGGATAGGACTCTGCCAGGGCCTCCAGTCTCAGATGTTATAGTCAAGAAAAAATAAAATTGATAGAGTATGAAGCTGAGCACCACGCAAAGTGTGAGAACTATTATGTTCTTTCTTTTCTTAATACCCATATTAGATTTGATCTGAAATAATAATTAAGTTTAAAATAAAATTCTCAGTATATATGTAAACAAATATTATTGATAATGAATACCTTTTATCATTTCATTACCAATGATTAGGGATGTCGATAGGTATATCGATATTAACTTTACATCATTAAATGACATAAATATATCGCTTTATATAATACAGTCCCCAAATGTGTATAATATTACTTTAAAATATATAATATAGTGACCAATTCTGTACCATCTCAATAACTCTTTTGTCTCAACAAACTAGCATATTACAAATACTAAATACAAATACTAAAATTAAAAATACTAGCTACACTACAATAAAATAGTTTAGATTCCAATATGAAATATCAAGGACTATAATTTAAATTGTTTACCGTTGTCTTAATACAAATTGAATGTGTAATTCGTAATAGAGGCCTTAATCATTTTTTTCCTTTTAACTCTTCGAATAGAGTAATAAATTATTATTATTATTATTTGGAATAACACACTAGCAGCTAATAAGCTGATGCGTGTGTATTAAATAACTTGGAGATATCTTCGTGGACCAAACTATTCTTAAAAGAGTTTATAGTGGGAGCCATCACAACTTTCTCCGGTAGTTTATTCCATGCTGTGACCACTCTATTAGGCAAGAAGTGCTTGACTGGGTTTCTTTTTGCTAACGTTTCACAAAGTTTTAAGGGATGACCACGTAAATGTTTATTGTCATTGAGCTTGTAAATATCTTTAAGGCTGGGCACATTGTAATAACCAGTGAGGATTTTATATGTTTCGATTAACCTACATACATTTATTTTTATTTTTGGCAACCAATCTGCTAGGTTTTTACTGCCATTGTCGTGTAGCTAATAATATTTGAATTTCGATACGCTTTTCGAAATAATACAATATCTCAAGCATTTCGGCTGAGCAATGTTTTCGTTCTATTATTAAGATTAACAAAACGCTAAAGACAGTACTAAATGCAAGCGATTCTTAAACTTTTAGTGAAATTAAATTTGTAATAATGGATTTTTTTTCATCCTTTTTCATTTTTTTTAAAAATATTTTTTTATATTATTACTACCATTATCTAGATGCCTTGTAATAATTTCAATATTCTAATTGCATGACATAATGATTTTTTTTCGAAATGACTATGCTATTGACCTATCAAGGTCTTAACAGCTTCACCGGCCTACATGATGACATAATGATCACGACGTAAACTCCAAAAATACGTCTCTTTACGATTTATTGAATATATCGATTTTTTTATTTATGTTACCTCTATGTGAGTTTCGACGACATGGTGATTTTTGTCTCTGACGCGGAAGGTGATGTTTAGTGTCACAGATAAGAATAATATATTAGTGTTACTGCTAGTTCTAGTGTATTATCTATGTTGTGATCTCTTATCGATTATTTTTATTCTGTGTTTCAAATTAGGGTGATGATTTTTATCTAAATATCAGATTATCGATTTTTAAAAGAATATTAATATAGACCTTCTTTTTGAAAGAATATATCGCTTTTTGATATATCGGCTTTATTAAAAAAACAATAGTAAATCAGCTTAACATTGATTTACAGTTTTTAATCCAGTATCCAGTACAATTTATTCCATAAATGTTTTAATATGTTAAATTGAAGTTCTAAGGGCCACTTGCACAAACGTTATTCAATCATATCGATTACTATTGATTTATCTAAATAAAATAATTATGTATACTAATGTTTTTCAGTCCATCAGTTACCAAGTTTTTTAAGTCTACTGGTTAGACCGGTGGAATATCATTTCGATGTCTGCAGGTTCGAACCCCGGCGTGTACCAACGAATTTTTCGGAATTCACGTACATTACACTCATTTTAATTAGTAACACTATCTGCGGGAGGTGAAGGAAAACATCGTGAAAAAACCTAAACCGGAAAAATGTTCTCGTAGTACTACTATATATGGGAAAACATACAACTGTGTATATTTCAGAGTTTGAAAACGCTTATACGTCGAGGGCTGGTAAGATGATTATGCCCCATACCTTCTTTTGGGAAGAAACCTATGGCCCTGCAGTGAGTCACTTACAGGCTGATGATCATGAATATGTTTCAGTAAGAGTTTTAAAAAATACTTGTTATTAGATGCACGAAATGGCAAAAAATGTTTAGGGTATCTTGCGATACACGAATTACATTGAAACTCATGGGTAATATATATAAAACGATTATAAGTTACAGTAATACTGCATGCATTTAAGTGCTGGGTTACGAAAGAAACTGATGAGAAAAAACTGTACGTGGCAGAGATGCGATTATTAAGATGTGTGGACTAGAATTAATATAATAAAAATGTATCAGTTAAAGTTTGAAAACATCACCAGTGGGCAGTGACAAAGATATAGATAAGATACTATATACTGAGACAGAGAAGTTAAGGAATAATAGGTTAGCATGATACGGACATGTAATAAATAGAGATGAAAGACTTCTAACTAGAATAGTTTGACGTTTGAAAGTTGACAGATATAAGAGTTGAAAAGTAGAAAAGACAGAAAAAGGTATGGATAAAGTATGTAAAATAACATATGAATATTTAAAAATATCGGGTGTGAATTTTGAAATTATATCAGACAGAGAAGAGTAGAAAAGAAAAACACAATGTATCGACTCAACTTAGATGGGATAAAGGTAAAAGATGATGATGAATATAATAAAAAATATCGACCGCTGATATCCAAATTTTAACATGGAATATTGATATATCTACCAAAAAGTTTTTCCAAATAAATATCGATTTTGTCAAATGAAAATTCGTCTTTTCAATATATCGATAATTACCCGATAGTCCTATTTCACATAAGTCTGATTTGCACTGTTGTCGTTTTAGCGACTTTGTCGCTAGATCTAGCGGATTTTGGGTATGTTTAAAGCTTCGAGCAACAATAACTATAATACTTAATACTTTATAGAAGAGCTCACTTGAAATGTGTGCCCTTATTTTGTTTAGTTTGTTTGAGACACAGCCAATGTAAGTCCGTTTCACATGCCGCAGTGTATTGAAAATATGGAAAAATAATAAGTACTCAAAAAAGCAATTTAACGGCTGGAGTATCTTACTCTCGCTAAATACATGTTGAATAAGTTATATTTTAAGCTTTAAACTAACAAATAATATCAAATTTTGAACAAAATTACCGATTTTAAACATGTGATACAAATGTTTGGCATCGCCACGCACAATAACGGGAAAACGTACGTTATTCATGGATTTTTTGTGGATTTTTAAATCATGCATTTTTCAAAATTTAGTGACTTTTTAATTGACGCCTGGAGACTTTTTTATTTCTGAAACGGCAACACTGCTGATTTGTTAGTTGTCATTTATCAATAAAAGAGGAAGTTTTAGTGGGTTACTGTATTTATTATTATTTGTTATAATTATACAAAATTGGTACTAAATGTGATGAGTGGACAACATAGCTCGTAGTAAAATGAGTTTAGTTTCTGGAGACTGTCAAAATCAGAGTAATGAAACCGAGAAAAATGAAGAGTTGGAGGTAAATAATTTTCTAAACAACTAACATTAAAATTCTATTAATAACGTTGTTTATTTGTGGGAAAACAAGACCACCTAATGGAGTTTTATTATGAAAAACCTATTTTATCTGCGTTTATTTGGAAATTTCAATAATTAATGCAAAGTTTGCTGTGGTCTTGTATTTTCCTTACATACATATGTGAGTATTATATCCCAATAAATCAAACTGTGAAAGATCAACTAACCATTGTAGAGGATAATTTATCAATTCAATATGTCTATTGCTAATACAGTATTAAATATTAACATATAGAATGCATAATCAACAAATATAGTTTGCAAAGTAAACTTCAAAATATTTTCCCCTTTTTAGTGTCATTTTGTTTTGATTATAAATTTATTTTGTAAGTAAGCTGTTCCAGGATCGTAACATACATGAATTTATTTTTATCTCACAGGTAGATAACTCACAAAGCATGTTGCTCAAAATAGCAACACTGTATGCAGAGCAGTTGATGAGTGATTTGACCTTACTTGTTGGTGGTGTTAAATATCCTGCACATAGACTTATTCTTTGTGCTAGTAGTGAAGTCTTCCAAGTAAGTATTTTAGCTACTTTCATTTATATGTCCCTTGAAATCAAACCCAAAACATGCAATAGTGTTTAACATCTCAAACCAGGATCCTACTTAATTGTTATAATCCATGTATATATATTTGTACAACTATTAGTAAATGTTTGTAGATTTGAGATACTATAATGTCAAGTATATTTGTTTCAAAATATTATTTTGATAATTAAAGCCATCTATCACATTCAGATTGATATATAATTTTAACATTTTTTGTACTCTGTCAGTTCAAGAAAGATAAGATCCTTGAAGAAGCTTTAATTAAAATTGGTATAGCCATCTTGGGTATATAATTTGATACGTAGCCAAACCATTTTTTTCTGGTTAGGTTTTGAATATGCTTATATTCAGCTGAGGAACCCGCTTTCTAGCTTTTTTTATATGCAACATCTTGATTGAGAGCAAGATCATCATCAAATATCAAGGGTTCTTTTCTTCTCCACATACTGTGTGGAAGGGTCTACCCCAAGGCTCTGTACTCAGTCCACTGCTGTATAGTCTTTACACTCATGACATAGACCAAGTTGTGAACCCATACTGTTCCATTTTACAATATGCTGACAACCTGGTTCTATACACTACAGTATCGAACCCGAGCAATGCTTCTTCCAGATAAATAAACTTTGCCCTTCATTATCTTTCACGGTGGTTACTGGATCATGGTCTGTCTTTGTCAATTCCTAAGTGTGCAGTGGTTGTATTCTCCAAGAGGAGAAATATCCCTTCAGTTACTATTAGAGTGGGTGAAGAAGTTATTCCCCAGGCAACTAAGATTAAATTTCTAGGCGTTTGGCTGGATGCTAAAATGTCTGGGTCTTCGTATGGGGATTATATCTCTGGTAAATGTGAGAAGAACATCAATATCCTGTGGCCGTTATCTGGAGCTTAGTGGGAAGCTCACCCTTTTTCCCAAAAAACGCTTTACAATGCTATTTAGACTACAGAGCATTTCTCTTAGGTCCTAGTAATAAAGGAGCCACAGAGAAACTTTTGAAAATCCAATCAAAATGCCTTCACATTATTCTAGGCGCCATGAAATCCTCGTCAATCAATCAAGTGGAATGGGTGGACCCTCTTTATCTGCGCAGGCAATTTCTTTCTGAAAAGTTCCTCTTTAAACTCTTCCAAAATTCCCTACATCCACTTCTACAGAAGCCAAGACATCTAGGGTATATAGTTGAAGACGAGGGTTACAACTCTTTATTTGATATGAATTGGCTTCTCCGCAGTTATATCAAAAGTTTAACTATTCCCATTTTGCAGTTTCCATGTAAATTTATTTTCTCCCATCCTTATGAAGCATTGTCACATCAGCCCAATATAATCCTAGACCTGGGCATTCAGAATGACATAGTTAACGCTGATAGAATTTTAAAAGACAAGCTTGCTTCTCAATTTCTGGACTGGCTAGCTATTTACACTGATGCATGCAAACTGTCCCAAAATAAGAATGTGAGAGCCGCCCGTGGATACCCTTTTTCAAAATTATTTTAAGTTTCAAATGCCCTCTAGTTTCAACAGTGTTTACTGGTGAGTCAATCCCAATTTTTGAGTCTATAAAATTTGTATTATCCCATAATATCAAAAAGTCTATTATTTTATAAGTATTAATAATTGTTATTATCATTTTAGGTAATGTTGATGAACCGAGAATGGAGTGAATGGAGCGAGACAAAAATTGTATTACAAGAGACACCCACTGCTGCTTCAGTCTTCCCACATTTTTTAAAGTAATTTGACCATATATTATTCCCACTTTCTAATCCATTTTTATGTTTCTTTATACTGTTGCAACTCATGTAATGGTAGTTGTAATAATGATATATATCTGTAAATATGAGTACGATATACAAGTCCTTGAAATTGACAATATAATATTCAAGTATATGGATAATTAATTCACTGTACATTAGGCTGATTAATACAAAATGGACATCAATTTAACTTTCAAGTTTGATTAACTTTTCAAAATCAATTTAAAATCAATCAATTTATTGAAAAATAATAAGTCATTTTTGTAGACTGTTCAATTTACGCATATATAACTTATTAGAATCGAATTACTGGTTTGTAAGGTATTCAATAAAAAATATAAAACTTTCCTTGTGTCATATATTTGGAAATTCCAAATCGCCAATTGGCGATCTCTAAATATTTAAGGCTCTGAGTATGACAGGCATCTTTATTTAGCACCTTAAAAGATTGTGTAGTACGGGTTTTGAGAAGAGACTAAGTGTACGTCCAGAGTGAACGCTATAATAGAGCGTCGAGCAGTGCGGCGTTCGTGTCAAACAGACACATTAATACGTGAGTGTCCTGATTGGCTCACGAGCATCGCTCTTAGACGCTACACGCGCTGCACGCGACGTACCGCTCGACGCTCGATTATAGTATCCACTGGACGTACACTAAGTTGATTTTTTAAGCAGCCTACTTACTATATGTATAATACTGATCTTATCCAGACAAATCATTTTTCATACTGGCAATAATTGACCATGCGAACATTAGGTTTTGTATGACAAATCATGCTTTAATTTTAATGTGTAATTATGAATTATAGGTATTTCTATACAGGCCAAATACGGATATCACACCAAACTGTTCTTCCAGTGTTGTCGCTAGCTGATAAATATAATGTTAAGGTATAGTATTGTTATAATTAATATTATATGTATGATAATATAAGTGTTACAATTGCCAATGGGCTTATTATTATGTAATTAGTGTGTTTCATGTAACAGGGAAGAAGCAACATCCTATATTTAATTTTTTCCCATTTTTATGAATACCAGGCTTTATTCATAAATTGTATTTTACAGTTAGTGAGAAATATTCTATTGTTTGTTATTTATTTATAACTGATATTGTTTATTAACAATATCTATTGTAGTTTTTTGGCGGGATCTGTCATGTAGTGGCTTTTAGATTATATTCATAATCTTGTGTTATTTGACTATATATTTTGTAATGTTGGTGATATGTTACGAGTATAATTCGGTTATTGTGCGCAAGTGAAGTGAATGGAAAATAATATCACGGAGCATGAATTCTTGTTTGTTACAAAAACTCCCTAGAAAGTTCTAACAAGAGAACCGCCATCTTGTTAGAACATAGAAATTGTCACAAGGCACTTGCTATATTATTATCTACTCATCAATGGTAGTAATAATGTAGAAGATTGGTTGCCAAAGTAAAAGGAAGAAGAAGAATATTTATTAGACCTTCTTTGAAATTTGTGTACATTTTCAGTTTAGTTGGGTCAAAAACTATGGAAGTGTTAGTCTTAGTGTTAGTTTTTGTGTGGCAAAAGAAGTATTTAGTAGCAGTAGTAGTATTTAGTAATTGTATAAATTCTTTATTATTATAATTTTTCACCATAAATTCACCTTCTTTTTCAGTAAAACTATATGTTATTTACGCTCTTATTTTATTTTCAGGATTTAGTAAGTTTATGCTTAAGTTACATGTCTCAGCACATTGCGCAAGCCGCTAAACGAGGTCAGTTGATTGCTTGGATGCAATATACAATGGCTTGTGGTCATAATGATGTTGCTAAGGTAAGAACCATTAACATATTTTTTTAGGATACATATACTCTGATGGTACATGTAGTAAAATCATATTTGTACCTTTTAATGATTGAATAAATAAATCCATTGACTGTTCCTGTTGTCTGGGTTGATAATGATCTGAATATTTTTCTGGGAATATAAATAAGTAAATCTTTTTTTTTATTTCATAGGAGGCAAACGATCAGGTGGGTCACCTGATGTTAAGTGATCACCACCGTCTATAGACACTTGCGACACCAAGGGAGGCATAAGTGCGTTGGGAGACTGTTTGGGGGAGGGGGAGGGGATGGGGAGAGCAGGAGAAGGGAGGGTAGGTGGGTAACCGGCGCTTCATTGACCGAATGAAACACAACAATGCAAGCACTGTTACTTCACGTCGGTTTTCTGTGGGTCGGGTGGTTCCGGACGAGCTGACCCATTCATCCTGAAACCAATAATATCTTCAGGGTGCCTCTACCACCTACTTATATTCCCATAGATCCTCTACACATGCCTAAATTAGTTTAAGCTTGCCTAGCGTTCCCCGTACGGGATGTGAGGTAAACGCTAGGTCAGCATGTATAACATTGTTAGAATAAGGAATGATTAGAATAAGAAATTAGGATAGGCAGTCTAGAATCGACTCTCGTAGAATGTACACGTAGGTTAGGAAGTCTCAAATCGACTATAATAGTTTTTAAGTTATATTATAATCAATGTCTAAAATCGACATAACTATTAAATAAATTGTCTAATGTCGACTGTAGTTTTTAAAAAGTCAACCCAAGTGCTCCCGAAGTTAACTACCTACAATACAGAAGCTGTTTTCTAAATATTACTGTATCATACTTATTGTAATATATAATGTAAACATAGGTACATACACAAATCCATTGCTAAACTGATTGTTGTTCTATGCTTTACCATATACGAGTACATTAGTACTACAAGACCATATCTCAGGTTCAGATAGGTTTAGGCTTCCTCACGATATTTTCCTTCACCGTCAGCTGATAGAGTTACCAATTTATATTAGTGAATGTACAAGAATTGCGTAAAACTCGTTGGTACGGTTCGAACTTGCGGATATCGTAATGATATTCCACCGGGTAAACCACTAGACTATCACCACTTTTAGCAGTATAATGCAATGTAACTATCGATATAATGCTTTTTTTCTTTGTTCTTTTCACCAATTATTTTGAACTAGTTGGTCGGGCCCACGCTGTCCCGCCCTGATAATAAAAAAACCTTGACAAATTATATACCTAAACCTTCCTCATGAATCATTGTATCTACTTGTGAAAACCGCATGAAAAGCCATTCAGTAGTTTTTGAGTTTATCGCGAACAGGCAGACAGACAGACGCGGCAGGGGACTTTGTTTTATACTATACAATGATAATGATATGTCTCATTGAAAAAAGTCTGCATGTGTATATATCTAAAAACCTGTAGAGCATTAGAGGTATCTAATAGATCGGGCTTGTATGTTCAGGCTTGTCAGAACTTCGTGAAGTGGAACCTCGAATGGGTGTGGTCGGACACGGAGCTCGGGGAACTCGAAGGCGAGACCCTCGTCTTGCTGAACCAGAGCGATCTCGTTCTGCATAACGAGATGAGTTTATATCAGTGAGTGGAGAATTTATCACATCATCATTAGTTAATCCTTTGGCCCATACTTAATTTATTGAATAATTCGTCTTTAAGTATGTTTATTCAGTAAGCAAATCGTTTTCAATTTTTTTCCCACTGAAAAAATACTTCCTTTTAGATTATGTTAAATTACCATAGCCAATTTTAATATTAGATAGTGTTAAATTATCGTAACAAATATTATTGTTACATAGTGTTAAATTGTGAAAGCAAATTTTAATATTAGATAGTGTTAAATTATCGTAACACATTGTAATATTAGATAGTGTTAAATTATCCTAACAAATTTTAATATTAGATAGTGTTAAACTATCCTAGCAATTTTTTTTTTTAATGTCGTAAGTGGCAAACGAACTTGAGGGCTTGAGGGTCACCTGATGTTAAGTGATTACCACCGTCCATAGACACCAACAACACCAGGGGAGTTGAAAGTGCGTTGCCAGCCTATGTTTGGGGGAAGGGGAGGGAGGGAGGGTGAGAGGAGAGGGAAGGGGAGGTAGGCCTCCGGCGGTCTCACTGGCCGAACGAAACGCAATAATACAAGCACTGTTACTTCACGTCGGTTTTATATGAGAGGGTGGTACTCCCCCGGACGAGCCGACCCATTCATACTGAAACCAGTAATAGCTTCAGCGTGACTCTACCACTCTTAGAAATCTTATTAAATTAATATAAACGATTGAATATTTTGTGAAATATAATCCTTACTAATGTTAGAAATGCCAAAGTGAATTTGTCTGTTTGTTATACTTTCTCGCCTTGACTACTCAGTCGATCATCTTGAGACTTTGGATACCCGTTATCAGATGTACAGAAAAGGATTTATAGTACTTTTCATCCAGAAAAATGTATAGTTCTCGACGGATAGATCAGATCTAAATTAATGCGAGCGAAACCTCGGGCAACGGGTAAACTATTATCTATAAATAAATATACGTCCATAAAACAGTTCAATACCTTTTTACCTATTTAGGTCAATAAAATGGTTTTGGAAGCCTTTAGATTTCCTTTAGCCGTCGACGAGCCGTAGCTTTTATCTATAAATTTCTACTAGTGATACTTCGCGATTCCTCAATATTTGAACACTTTTTTTGTATTAATATCCGTTCAGTAGTTCTTGAGTTTATCGCGAACAGACAGACAGATGTGGCAGCGGACTTTGTTTTATAATATGCAGTGATGGTTGACTGTCGACCACTAGTTTTGTTAAAGATGTAAAAAATATTAATTAGGTTTTCGTAGAGCTTTTGATTGCCTATCACACCTTTTTTAAAATAAAGCTATATGTAGCAAAAACGAATTATACAGTTTACGTTAATAATTGTTTTTCAATGCAATGTTCTTAAACCCCCCCCCCCAAAATTACGTAAACATTTATATAAGAATATTAAATTTGTTCTAATTCAGTAAATAAATATTGCTGACCTAATTACGGCCCAGACGCCCCACCCCCTATGTCATCAAAAATTAGCAAATCGAGAATCCTTCCCTCCCCCCAACAATGCTTACGTAATACTGAATGACCCCTATATACATTTTTCAGATAATTGATATCGTTATTATTGTTATAGTTTTGTGGTGCGATGGCTGAGTAAACAGAAAGAGAAGTTAGACGCTAGTGATTTCAACGAGATAGAGAAGAAGACGCACTGGGAATCTCTAGTTGCTGCTGTCTTCTCACACGTCAGGTATCTATTTTCCAGATTGTTTTTTGTTTTGTACTTTACAATTGATACATTTTAAGTTCTTCAACATTTAAATAATGGCGTCTCCTAGATACCAATTCTGCCAGTGTATATATCAATTTATATTTGCCCTAATCAAAATATTAGGAATATATTTTAATTTATTGAAGGGAAAAATGTATGCTTAACAAAGTACATTTTTTTTATGATAGGTTCCCAATGATGTGTCCAAATCAGTTAGCCAAGCTGTTGCTGTGTCCTCTTACTCAGGAGCACAAAGATTTCTTCATGGAGAGGATGGCGATAGCAATGAGCTATCAATCAGGTATAATTTGTGTTAAACATGACCATATTGGTATACCTTATTTGCAAATATAACCATAAAATTGAATGGATACATGTTGGTAGATTCTGGAATATTATAGAAAAATAACAGTATTCATCCAATGTTTCAAAAATCAATCATGAGGAATATAAAGTTGAATTTAGCATTGAACCGAAACTATAATTCGGTTCCATAAGTTTGTCTGAACCTTTGTACAAACACAGGGATTATAGCTCATTGATAAATTTGCTAAGTGCCCACATTTTAGCAATCATGTGTCAATTTAGTTCAATACGATCCGATGTGACGATTCTGTATAGAAATTAGTATACACACTTATGCCTACTGTATGTTGAACCGTATATAAAAATGCATAATACCTGTTGTATTTTGAATTTAATAGACTTTTTTCAAAAAGTATTTACTGTAATTAAATGAACTTTTTTAAAATATTCATATTTTATATTTGTAATATTAAAATTGTTTTTTTTTTCTTATTTTCCATTAATTGAATGAGTTATTGGACATAAACTGGATGAAAGTTTGACGACTGAACATACGTGCACATCGGTTGTTAACCGTCAACCTGTGAATAATTCACAAACGTTGCTATAAATTTCTTTTGATAAAACTGACACACCTTGGCCATCCACCAACGTTAGTGTAACTGTTGGGTCTAACGCTGTTTTGGCGAAACACACCTTTGATGGACAGTGTTGTAGTCAACATTCAAATCGACGTATAAATTAAACATTGATAAGGAAGCATAGTATAATTTAATTTATTAATTGAAACTGGTAACACTTCATGATGACGGTGAAGGAAATTATTATTGTGACGATATGTTCTTATAGTTCCATGGTTATATGGATAAATATACTGTGGATTTCTCGGAGTTTGAAATCGCCAATACTTCGTGGGCTGTCGCAGTGATTATATCCATACCTACCTTCCGGAAGAGGCCTATGACCCAGTGAGTTTCTTACAAATTCATACGATGACGGTAATGGTAACCCGGTCTTCCTAGAGTAATATTCTGTGCGGGTATTGAAAGCAGAAGATGGTAACACATGTACATTCTGAAATTATGGTATTATGACTTTCTTTTTGGTATAAAGCTAGGTAATATTACTGATTAAGAGCCTTCTAAACCTCAGGTTAAATGGATGCAAATTCCGTAGTACCACACTCAATCCTTACTTCTTTATCAGGGTATATCGTTCTCCTTTGTTCTAACTTCCTCATCTTAATTATTTTAGCGGTTGGCACTGGCTTATTAATATTTTCTAGGGCAGTACGAAAGGGTTGCCGAGGTTCAGCAGACCGAGGCCGGTCGAATGCTGTTCACACCTCGCCTATACACTGAGGACACGTGGGGTTCGATATTGTCCGTTGATAATTTCCACTCGTTACCATGTTATCACACGAGGACCTTCATATTCTCGACTAAACCATCGATAGCGGACGTGACGCCGCAAGAGAAGCTTCTGGAATGGACCGTTGATCTTTATCCTAAAGGCGTTTGGTTCAAAAAGAGTTTGCTCATCGTTTGGGCCGGTACTTATGATGTAAGTCAAATAGATTTAACTTTGTTTTACATTTGAACTATCAGCATTAATATTTACTAGTTCCAAATCCACTAGGTGTATGGATAGGCAAAGGTAGCTCATCCTGGAATTTCATTTACTAAATCTATATTTGTGGTCCAAAAGTATTTTAGGATTGTGACAATGTTTATGGGAGTAGTGTTTTATTAGTAGTTTTCTTCCAATTTCCTCTATTAAATGACACCTCAATAATTTCTCATACACACACTTTACCCACCCATCCATACCTTTGTATTATCTTATATTGAGTGGTCCACAAAAATTAAAGGATATAAAAAAAACTAAATTTTTGGGTTATTTTCAACAGGTTAAAAAAAAGCAAATTGTCTATTGCAAGTGTCTATTGCTTGCATTCGACTATGTAAAAATGTTAGAGGAATTCTTCGAAAACCTCAAAAAAAAAAAATCAAGTATCTAAGAAGTAAAACAAACAAAAAAATTGAAATTTATCCAGTAATTTTGGCGTGATGTGGCAGACTTCTATGATGTTATTTATATATAATAAGAAGATGATATTTGTAATGATGATGATATTTGGCAGGTTCCCGAAGTAGTCCTTCGTACGGTCCGTATATCCATAACTTGCCAGAACACCCCGGAGTGTACAACGGATCAGTACGGGGCTCAAGAACAGCTGGAACCTGATATCAGGGTTAAGGTAATCTATAATTATAGCTTGTCAACAAACAAACTTTCTTTCACTTTTAGTCAATAGTAAAATACATGGCTCATTAAAACCCTGTACTATATTACGGTCTATGAAATCAATTATAGTCTGACCACGGTTGCTGTACCGTGTAGACGCACATGAGATAAAATATCTAAAGATGGCTTGTGCATTATCCCGAGATATCAACACTGTCACTTTCAAAGTGGTCGAATATTTTTAAAATATTTGTAATAATGTTATTGTATTTTAAGAATAGTCAGTGTAATTTATTCACATAGTGTAATTTTTTCTTGTTCACGGAACAAGAATTAAATATTCATTTCATTTGTATTGGTTCATTATTTGTACTTATCTAAAAATCATACTGGATAAAAACAGGGATTGGATATAATTATACTCGTAAATATACAGCTTCAAAAAAATGCGCTTCGATATCGTAAGATCTGTCTGCCACTACGAACCGCATGTGAGTTCATATTCTTTCCTCCCCACCTCCCCGCGCATACCTAATACGCGGTACAGCGGTTGCGGTCAGACTATAATTTCAAGCTGTTGTGATGGTATTGACTGTCAACAGATCCTGACTTTTTGCCGGTCACCGCTGTCAATAAACTATTCTTACAAAGTATCATGAAGGATAAAATTCATTTCTTTATTAATATCGCAGTTTTTGTAAAATTAAAGATCTAATTTGTATTGCATACATTTTTGTTACGTCTGGAATACCTTCTTTTGTATATACATTAAAATGATGTGTTATATATCCCACTATTTTTAACTTATTAATTTCTCCTATGTACGTTATAATCTATTATTTATTTGCACTATATATATTTGATAGTATTCTATTGATATTTTATTTATAACATACCGTGACTTGCACTGGGTTCTGAAATTCAGCGCTGAATGCTTCTTATGATACTAACATATGTATAATTACATTTCAAAATTAACTAAATCCTGTTTTAGCCGTTCCTAGTATTTACGTTATTTTTCAAGATCTTAAAATTTTTCACATGTGTAAAATATGAAGGTCATAATAAAAAATCTAAAAACCTTATTGTAATAAACAAACTTATAAATCAGTCTATCAGGAAATCCAATTAACACTCTGTGAGTCAATTCTCCGAGAAGAGCTTCGCCCTACAATAACTTTGACATAGAAATGTATGTCCCATTTTTTTTTTCTCGAACTGACTACGCTATTGACCTAGCAAGGTCTTAACAGCTTCACCGGATAAATGTCCCATTAATGACGTCTTGCCTTTTATAGGCCGAATTCTCTAATAGGGTGGCGCTAGTGGTAATGTTCCGGTCCCGTTATCGGACGTGTTGTAGCGGTACCGGAAGTAGATATTTATAACATTTTATTTTATAAAAATATAAAGGCCATATTAAATCATTAAAAATAATTATAAATATAGAAATCATTACATTATGGACGACAAAATTTAAATTTCGTTCTCGATGTATAAAAACTGAAACTCTTTAAAAAAAGTAAATATGTTATATGAACGATTAACATTGGATTTAGCACATTTTGAAATGTAACCACACATATGCTAAGCTGGAAACCCTCTCATAATGCTGCGATGTGCAAATTCTTATCCACTTTTGTAAACTATAATGCATTATGAATAAATGAATACTTTCTTCTTTCTATGTACATTTGTATTTCAATTATTAGGATTCTGCGATGATCGTGACCGTCAACGAGTACACTGTGAACTTAAGGTTATATCTTTATGTCGGAGGAAGCTATAAGTCGAGTTGATTATTGTTTGCACACATAATATTATTTGTCTTCATCTAAATTCTTAATTTAATTTTATTTGATTTATAACATTTTTCCATAACTTAAAAGCCTTAATAATCTGATAAAAGTTAAGAATATTGTAATTCACATAACGACCAATCAGAACAGACCATGTGCCTCGAGCGGAGTCGAGACAACATTTACTTTAAAAGGCGTACAGTTTTATTACTTTCAAAATACTTAATTTTTATTCTATTTCATTTGTTACATTTTTCTATAGCTTAAAACCTTAATAATGTAATAGAAGCTACATACAATGTAATTTACGTAATGACCAATCAGAGCAGAGCTAATGCCTCGAGCGTGGTCGAGGCGCCATCTTTACTTTTGGAAGGTGGACAGTTTTATATGGGACATTCGTTTGGTAGCACCAGATCGAGTTGGATCGTTGATGAGAGTATTATTATATTCGGTGATTAAAGTAAGATCGGTGCCCCGAACTCGCTGCTCGGTCGTAGTTGTTAATTTTTGCAACGATATCATTGTATAGTGTAAAACTATTGTTGAATCTAAATTAAAATACATGAAACTGTCTACATTGTGTTTTGTGCTCGCATTTTACCCGAATGACGCCCACTAATGCCGTAACCACTAATGACGATGTCAACGGGAATAACGTTCTCCCCGACATATATATAATCGTCAGTGTGACCGTATGTTGCAATTTAACAGATCGGGATCTTGGTTTGGGGCGTTCAGAAAGGCGTCGAGCACGTCGCGTCTGTTGTGGAACATGTGCATCGGTTTTCTGTTCAAAACAAGTAACTATACCTCATGTGAAATTATTTGATACCATCTTTTGTATGTTCGAATCTCGTCAGTAACTAAATTTTACTTTTTATCGATCCCGAATGTAAGAAGTAAATTGCTAGTATTTCAATATTTTTCGTCACGTAAGAAAAAAGCGTTACGCTTTTTCCATCCAACTCTCTTCTTTCAATGTGTAATCTAAGGTGAGATAAGTAATAAAATAAAAAAGCCGCATTTAAAATTCGTAGATAAATAAATATCCAATTTTTTTAACAATATATTTTCGCATAGAAAAAAAAAACTAAAAAATTGAAAGCAAGAATATACTTTGTATACAAAATTTGTCTGTAAATACTCTTATCCGTTCATTTTCTCTCAACAGCTCACGCGCACAACACCGCTTGCCTCATTGCGCTTTGGACATTTGAATATACGATTATATTCTACAGATTGTCAATTAAGCATACATTATCGTCGTTTCGTTTAATTCGTTTATTACCAGTTATTTTTATAATTTTATTAAGTCTGACATTGTTAATTTAGAGTTTTAAATCCTATCTGAATCGATAAAATATATCTATATTATAATAAAACTGTAGCAGGGTCAAATCTGTACATTAAATATTTTTTGAAAATTTTGATGGTGGTAGGCTTTGTTGTCGATATAGAAGCCAAAAATAACCCTTTTAAAATTTTTGTCTGTCTGTCTGTCTGTCTGTCCCTGTGAACGCGCATCACTCTGAAAGTACTGAACCGATTTTGACGAAACTTGGCACAGTGATAACTAATGTTACGAGATTACATTTAGGATATTTTTTTTCTCATAAAACGCAAGGGATTCTCCAGGATCTGCCTGTTTGTCTGTCCCTTTAAACACGTATTACTCTGAAAGTACTGAACCAATTTAGACGAAATTTGGCACAGTAATAACCAATATTACAAGGTTACATCTAGGATACTTTTTATCTCATAAAACACAAGGGATTCTCCAGGATTACGGACGAAAGTAAAAAAAATGTAGTTCATGATATTCTTGACGAATTTTGGTAAATTTTCTTTGTGCTATATATAGCAGACAGATTAGATAAAAAATTAAGCTATATTTCCATATGCTACTTCAAAAAAAAAAAAATACCAAAAATAAACGACCACCGTGATTCGAACCGTCGGCTCCGTCGAAACATATAAAGCCCCGTACGTTACAACTGAGCTACGCCTACATGACATTTCTGTACGTAATTATCGACCACGTATGAAACATTTATGTAGACGAAACTGTCACTTATGTTGTTACATTTATTTCATTGTATAAAAAAATGTTTGCTAAACAAAGGTGACAAGATTTATTTATTTATCTATACTATAATAAAACTGTAACAAAGCCAAATCTGTACATTACAAGGTTACATTTAGGATACTTTTTGACCCATAAAACGCAAGGGGTTCTCCAGGATAACGAAAGAAAAGAAATTAGTTAATGTAACTAGACTTTTTTGCGACACCTTAGTATAAGAGCCAGCAACGTTGGAAGAACGAGAATTTGAGAAAAGTTGGTTCTTTAATATGAAGATATATTATGCCCTTCCAAACACGATTCAGGATACCTGGTAGCCGGTTAACGTTGTATTTTTTAATGCGAATTACACCTTTACAGATCAACATTTTGATTTATAAATAATTTAAGGAACATTTTTTGTCAGTAACTTTTATAAGTTTAACGTTTATACGTTATTAAAAACATGAATTTTTCACTGCCAGACAATTTTGTTATTGACAATAATGTGCCTGGTGATATTCTTTATAAACAAAATAATTCATTTCAAACCATTTTATTTTTTCCCTTGCAAAGAACATATTTCATTTTGTTAACCAGGCTCTTCCACAATTATGGCTATCTTTATTATACAGCCAGTGTTGCGCTAAGCTAGAGTTATAACTAAGTTATTCTATACATAGGTTTTGGTAGGGGGTAGAGCCACGCTGAAGCTATTACTGGTTTCAGGATGAATGGGTCGGCTCGCCCGGGGTAGTACCACCCTCTAACAAAAAGCCGACGGGAAGTAACAATGCTTGCATTAGTGCGTTTCGTTCGATTAGTGAGAGCACCGGAGAGGCCCACCTCTCTTCCCCTTCCTCCTCTCCCCTTCCGCTTCCTCCCCCTCCAACACAGGTTGGCAAGGCACTTACGACTCTCCTGGTGTTGCAAGTGTCTATGGACGGTAGTTATTACTTAACACCAGGTGACCCACCTGTCCGTTTGCCTCCTATGACATAAAAAAATACATTATATTTTTAATTTACCCTTTTTTATGTTGAAATAAAATAATATTAAAAAAAAGTGTGTGTGTGTACTTATGTACACGCATTAGAAGTTATACTTCTTTGGCGTAACAAGTAAAAATCTTTTCAAAAATTTTATCTTGCGCCTTATTCTACGTTTGTAGAAAAAACGACACTAACAATAAAAAAAAGGTATTTAATACAATGAAAGTTTTAATATAAAGAAATACAAACAACAAATACAAAGAAACAAAATGTTGACTATAGCTAACTTCAGGGTGTCGGTTTTTCGTGACGGTGTGTGCGCGCAACGTAAAAATTTACTCTCATCATTTTTTTGTTACGGTGTGCGCGTTCATCGTAAAAATTTACTCTCATCATTTTTCCCTAACGCGCCAAAAGAAAAATAACTTCAATAAAATTACAGATATCTTAACATGGTTTGATCCTACTTATTTATTTAAAAAAAATTGCATCGGGCACATTATTGTTAATATCAAAAATGTCTGGCAATAATAAATTCACGTTTTAGTAGCGTTTAAAAGTTAGTGAAAAACAAAACATTCTAAAATTATATAAAGTTCAATATTTTTGCCTGTAAAGGTTTACCGGCAGCCAATTCGCTGTCGAAACCGTTGCCTAGCTCTTAGACAAATAGTCACAGGCAAGTGACAGATGACACATGTTGCTCATATCTTTTTAATATTTATGTTTTTCTTTAATACAATGTAGTGTGAAAAAGTTTTAATACAAGTTGAAAATAGTTATGATGTCATTCAGTGTTTAATTTATCATTATTTATTTTATGAATATATTTTAACGTTTAAATTACAATTTAACTCTATCAACTTGATATTTTATAATGTAAACTATACTGAGCGTATAGTAAACGCCTACAAAAAAGGGAAAGGAACTACGTTCCAACTGGAGGTCCATGGACCTCTCAAGCTTTTTTTACATTACTGCCAATATACGTAGGTTAGTTTTTATTTTAATTGAACCCGGTAGATGATGTTACGAACGGGTTATTGGGACAGAAGTTACTGGGACAACGTACTGGGAAGACATTTATCGGCAATATATGTAGGTTATTTGTTATCTTAATTGGACCTGGTAGGTGATGCTGCGAACGGGTTCAAAGCATATTTTAAAATATTTCTCACATACCAACTGAGTATATGTTTGCGGGAGTCCCTGGATACTTGGGATTCACAATTTGAAACAGTAGGTATCGCTGCAATCGGGTTTTGAGATGTATTTAGATTTTTCGCGTTTAAAAGTACAATCGAAACCGGTAATAACCGATTTGGTGCAGACGAAGTCGCACGGGTCAGCTAGTCCTATCTAAATATATAAAAATCCAGTGTCATGATGTTTGCCCATGATAAACTCCGAAACTACTCAACCGATCCTCATAAAGTTGGCATTTACCATATCGACGGAAGAAAGCGAAATTGTCGTAACTTGAAAACCAAAAAAACAATTTCAAACATTACATTTTTTTTCATGTATAGTGCTAAAAGTAGGCAAATAGCTAAGGTCGTATCGATGAAAAATTTACGAAAGCGAGACCCACACCACTCTCAGTGGTATTTTTTATAGAAGTATATGGTAAAAAGTAATTTAGCCAAAAATGCAAGTTACGACATTTTCGCTTTCTCCCGTCGATATGTATAATTTGGTCCAACTTGAGAGATAAAATAATTTATATATCGATTAATGGCCTCAATATCTTTAATTACAAACAAATTAAATGATTGTCAATGTTGATTATTGTTATAAATTATAATATAACTTTCATCAGTCTCGAACAGATGGCGCTTCAAATTAGTTTGTTTACGGAAAACTGTAGGACCAACTGTTATAGATATCTCATAGATGGCGCCACGTTTTAATTTTCATATTTTTAATTCAATATATACTAACTAAGCCACAGCAACGCGGGGTGTCAGGTCAGCTAGTTTCAATGATATTATAACTAAAAACCTGTAGATACGTAATAAGCGCTTCGACAGTGTCTTGTTAAAACTTCGATAAACTAGCTTATTTTTAACGGATGCGCCCCGTCAATCCCGCCGTATCTAAGCAACATATAACTATTTCTTTTTCACCACCGATATTGAGAATATGCTATCTTACTTCCACATTTTATCTAAGACAGTGTGGCGTTACAATATAACTTTACGTATGTGTGCGTTATCGTGCCATTTGTTCTGTCAAAATGTTAAATATTTTGTCAATATATTAAATTATTCAGAAGATATGTATGGATGTTTTAGATGAAGCTGCTATTTAGAATCGACTGTTTGCATCAATATTAGTTCAAATGAGACAACCCTTTGCTCATGTCTTGTAACTTTTTTTGTTGTTTATATAGTAGAATATTATATGTTGCTAGTAAAAAAATAATTGTAAATAACATATAATATTGATATATCAGGGTCTTGAACATAGACGGAGCCCTGGACTTTGATGAACTGAACACTCCGTTGTACACCCCCTCCAGCTCTGGATGTGCCTCTCGTACTTGGGTGTCATCTGCTGGGCCCAGTCCCACCTCTGGGAATAAGTAAGTACCAACGACCGTGTTAAGCTCTATATAAGCGTATAGGAAAAATTTCCGAGTCCCTTTCTTCCATTAAAAGTGGGGTATTTTTAAATTTTTTGAAATGAAATTTCTTAAGGCACCATGGCCACCATTACCATGGTAAGGTTTTAGTTTAAAATTTTATCATACATATACATTTTTTATACATATGTGTAAAATAATGTGCAACTTATTAGAGTCTAGACAATGAAAAACTATTTATAGTGAAAATAAAACACTTGGAAGAAATTATTCAATGGTAATTTTATCCATCATGCTTATCTCCTATGGGTAAGCATAATGAACATATTTGATAAGAAACAATTTTAAAAGTTCTCTGATAGAAGTTTCATCAAAGTCGGTTCAGATTTACTACGAGATTAACTCGGCTAAATAATAAACACTTTAATTTTAGTTCTCTGTACTAATAATATAAAGCCACACTTTAATTTTAGTTCTCTGTACTAATAATATAAAGCCGAAGAGTTTGTATGTTGAACACGCTAATCTCAGGAACTATGATCCGATTTGAAAAATTATGATAGGCTCTATATCTAGGCTATGTATCATCACGCTAAGACCAGTGGGAGCGGAGCACCAATGAATAATGTCTCATAATCGGGGTTTTTTTCCTTTTGAGTGCTTCAGCTGCGTATTCGCGAGGACGCGGGAACAGCTTGTATATAAATATTATAAACATGCATATTTATCGGAGTTATACTTCTATTTGGCGAGTTATGAGAAATCATTCAAAGTGAGTTTTTAGCTCGAAACGTACGTTGCATATGCCGATGTAACACACAATGAAATTAGTTTTCGTTTAAATTTTAAGTTGCATACACCGATGTAACACACTATGACGTTAGTTTTAGCTGAAACCCTAAAAACTAATTTACGTGCCCCGATGTAACACACCGTACAATTTCTTAATAACTTCATTGAGAAATATTAAATAGACAATTAATAATTGTCTATTATTATTAATTATTAATAAGACAATAGAAAAAAAACTAAAAACCTTAAGAACGGCAAATGAGTTTTTGGCGGGATCTTGGTCTGTCATGTAGTGGGTTTTATTTTTTATTCATAATCTTGTGTTACTTGACTCTATATTGTGTAAAATTGGTGGTGTTTTATGTAATATAGTTTGTTTATTGTGCATAAGTGAAGTGAATAGAAAATAATACCACGGACCATGAATTCTGAGGAGCCACAAAAATTCCATGGAAAGTTCTAACAAGTTGGCCACCATCTTGTTAGTTCATTGAAATTATATCAAGAAACTTGTAATATCGATACTCACTTGACAATGGCAGTGATGGTCTACTAGAAGACTGGTTGCCAAAATTGAATGAAAGATAAACTTGAAATACTATTAACTACTTGACAATGGCAGTAATAATCTAAAAGATTGGTTGCCAAAAATAAAGATAAAAAAAAAAGAACGGCAAAATTTAAACTTCGTTCTTGTTGTATAAAAATTGGATGTCTTAAGATAATATGAACAATTAAAATTGGATTTATTCAAACTTTTATTCGTGTATTTAATCTTGCCGTTCGAACTTTTGGCTTGATTCAAGACGCTTAAAATGTGTAAACTATGTTCTTTATATTTACATCAAAGAAGTGTAACTTACTCACATACGTACATATACACAATCATATTTTTTTTCTTGTATAGGTACTGTGCAAAGTGCACCGACGTTTGTGAGTATCCCGAGCCGAAACATCTGCTCGGAACTAACCGGGATCAGCTGAAGGTGGGTACCGATACAACTTGTTCATATAAGCCGGCGCAAATTCTCGTTCTACCGTCAAAAAGTATTTGTACTGACATAAATATTATACTCTACCCTCTAAAACGAAGTGAGGGTATAAAAGGCGTAGCGAATACGGAGCGGGGATCAGCTCGCGCGATACAGTGACACACCAGTACATCTCTGCAACAACACTACACATATCACCTCCACACACGTGCACGCTTACACATAAAAAGTGGATCGGTTTTTCTTTTTTTTACCCGTATCGAACTGAAAGTTCAGAAAAATTTCCGTAACAAAATACACATAAGAGTTATTGAGACACGCATGCCTGGTATACATGCATGTTTCAATAACTAATATCTGTATGAATAGTTTAGCTTAACTTAGGTTAGCTAAGATAGATCGCGAATTGCATGTAACAGGCAACAGCCAAGCCGAGGTGTGCCGTGCACCCTTGAGCTAGTTTCTCAAATGAAATCAGCTGAGTGCCTTAAGCGCTCGCCTTAGTAGTCCGCTGAAGCTATAGAGGCCTCCAAAAAGGCCAATAGCGTAGTCAGTTCAAGAAAAAAAAAAAAAAAAGGAGCGGGGATCAGTCGCGCACAGGTCGTCGGAGCGTTCGCATCTCTACATATATACTCGTAACTATATACACTGGTGGATTACTGTATTGGGCTACTTATTATGACATCTACATAGAACAATACGTACATACTTGAATGCCGCCACGACATATATATTTAATTGGTTCTAGCACTAACCAGGGTTCACAATGACTGAACACGTTTCCATCTCTCTGCAAGTTTTTTTTTCATTATAGCATGACATAGTGTCAACATTTTGTTTGACGGTACGGAACCGTACGATCCAAATAGGCGATTACAGAGACGTGGGTTTATCGTCGGTTGTAGTTTAATAACTACAACTATAAATTGCAAACGACAATGCTTTGAGAATCTTCGATGTCTACTGAATTCGATAGAAAGCATATTCAAGCACTATACGATAATCTATTCTTTAGATAAAATACAATTTAACAAAGCACTTAACTCTAACTTAATATAAATAAATTATGCCGGCCTGCAAACGTCTTCCTTTGCGTGTCTAAAAAATGGTTTAAGCTTTAGAAGAAAATATAGATTTATGGTAATAAAACATAAGTCTAATCGCCGAAATGCTTGAGAAAGAACCAAAATTTACAATAACACTACCATTCAGTTATATATCTAACAACAAAAAGTACGTCGAAATAGATATCAAAAAACATACATTTAAAAAAAATATACACAACCGAACGTAGTAACCTCCTCCTTTTTCGAAGTCGGTTAAAAAGTGAAAAGACCGCGCTTGAGGACCTCGTTCTAATATTGGATATATACAGCAAAATTTCATAATTGTGTGCGTTTTACATAGTGTACGGGGGTCTCGTTTCAGCCATATCGAAGAGAAATAGTAGAAAATTAATTAAAGCTTTTTTTTTTCAGATACAAGTGGTTATTGTCCCGTTGACGGACTATTGTCACGTGACTGCACCGGATTCGATTAACGGATGACGGAGATGATAACTCCGTCTCGTTTACATAGGATTCGTTTCAAGGCGCGGGAGAGAGACGGCACTTTGTCTATCGTATGTGTCGTTGGGTCGTAGAGTTGTTAGATTTTGACGTATAGTGTTCGTTATCGATGTTCTGTTATGTATGCGGATGGTTCTAGATAGTTTACTGCCAGATTTTGGTGTTTTAATATAAAATTATTTGACTTGAAACGATAGACTAAGTTTTATTTTGTGATTGTTATTTCGTTTTTAAATAAAATATATTTCATTCTGTTATGTGGAAAAATACACGAATTTCTAGATCAATACGTTTGTTTTATTCGTTTCCTATCTCCCTCCGTTTTGGGTTATATTGCCGCTTAGCGAACAATACTGCTCAAGTCAACTTGACTCATTTTACAGCGGAGTGAGATTACTGTTTTTTTATTGCATTCTTCATACAGTAATTAGTGATTAGAAGACTAGTCTCTTATTAGTTAAAACGTTCAAAGTGTGATTTTTTTTATATCATAGGAGGCAAACGTACAGTTGGGTCACCTAAGTAATCACCACCGTCCATAGACACTTGTAACACCAGAGGAGTCGCAAGTGCGTTGGCAGCCTGTGTTTGGGGGAGGGGGGAGAGGGGACGGGGAAGGGGAAGTGTGCCTCCGGCGCTCTCACTGACCGAACGAAACGCAACATTGCAAGCACTGTTACTTCACGTCTGTTTTTCTGTGGGTCGGGTGGTACTACCCCGGGCGAACCGACCCATTCATACTGAAACCAGTAATAGCTTCAGCGTGGTTCTACCATCTATAAGATGTAGTTACATATGATATGTAGTTTGCGCGTCATGAGAATTCATTGAAGTTTAAAAGTAGAAACAGTGAATTTAAAAGTGGTTTTAAGACTTAAGCGGTATTATTTGCTAAACGGCGAAATTGTCGCTTAACATTTGGCGAGATTGTGGTCAATTGCTAAATAAATAAAATCATTCATCTCTCCTTGAACTTGCTTATATTTTACACTAGCTGGTACCCGCGGCTCTTGTATTAAAGAAATGTAAAATTGTGTGTGGGTGTGTAAATTACAGAAAAGCTTTTTCAAAAAAACATTTGTTACTAAGACACGCACGCCAACTATAACGAATGTAACTGTAACGTGTACATTAGATATATGAATACAAACAGTACATCGAATGGGATGGGATTTATCATCAACAACATACCTGGAACTTCAACCTACTATATACCAAACTCAATGCTCACTAATTAATTGCCAAATAATAGTATATAATCACTACCCAACTGCTTACAGTGCACTATCTTAATTTTAGAAGTTCTGTGAATAAATTATACAACTTCCAAGACTTTTAGCAGTGTAATTGTACCATAACAAGTGATATTAATACTTAGTGTCTGTGAATATTAGTGCGGCCATTACTACTTAAGAAATATTAGCTACCCACCTAAATTTTATGTATTGACAAAGTATGTGATTAAGAATTTCGCCAAGTATTTGTAAGACGCTCTGGCTCATATTGATTGTTGGCGAATTACAGCGGTGTTGCGGCTGACCGACGGTTCGAACCTGCCGAGCGCCTACACTTTTTGTATTGAACATCGATTCAGTTTATATTTCTAAGAATGTCCAACTGTGAGGCATGTGGTAAAACAATAAAAACGATAGAAAAAATAATTTGTTCTTGTTGTGAGAATAATTATCATCATTTGTGCGTTAATTTAAATGCAACTTCGTTTAAAAAATTAACGAAAGTTGCTCGATCGGGGTGGGTTTGTCCAAACTGCATAGCAAACCGACCAAAAGGGAATAACACTGATACGCCTGTTTCTGCCACTGGTGTTGCTGTTGATGATAGCTCTGGCGATGAAAACAAGGAAAATGATATTCGACAAATCATCCGAGATGAAATAAAAAAAACCATGCGTTCTGAAGTCAAAAATATGATTCACGAATTTCGTACTGAGATAGATGATATTAGAAAACAACTCGAAGAATTAAAACTATCCAACTCTTTTGACATCTCCTACGCAAACGAGCTAAAGGCAGAACAACAAAAACTCATAAAAGAAAACCTAGAACTACAAAATCAAAATCATAGCTTGCAGAAATCTATTGTTCGATTGGAGGATCAATTTAACACCCTTGATCAGAATTTGCGGGAATCAAATTTAGAAATTCATGGTCTGCCAGAAAATAAAAATGAAATTCTTTTGGACACAATAAAACAGATAGCTAGGGTTGTGTCCAGGGATCTCAGTGACAGTGATATTATGAAGATAACTAGAGTAGCTAGCCTTAGCAACAATAAATCGCGCCCTCGTACAGTTATTGTAAAATTAAGAAGCCCGAGGTGTCGTGATGAGTTATATTCTGCTATCACCAGATACAATAATTCGCATAAAGATAACAAACTAAATACTACTCTCATTGGCATCGGTGGTGAAAAAAGGCCAATCTATGTATCTGAGCACCTTTCTCCAACAAATAAAGCTTTACACGCTTCTGCACGATTGCGAGCGAAAGAGAAGTCCTACAAGTTTGTTTGGGTTAGATATGGAAAAATCTTTGTGCGCAAGAATGAGAATTCTGTCAGTTTCTTGATTAGAGATAAACAATCGCTGGATAAAATAGTGTAGTTTATTTGATACTATATGTATAAATATTGAGAGTCACATGAATTCATAACTTAATTAAAAATGGCTAATCTATCTATCTTTTATCAGAATGTTAGAGGGTTGAAGACAAAGTCTTTTGAAATCTATACGTCCATCTTAAATTCCGATTATGATATAATATGTCTAGTAGAGACTTGGTTGGACGATTCATTGTTTTCTTCAGAATATTTTGATCAAAGGTATACTGTTATTCGTAGGGATCGCTGTGATAACTTTAAGAAACTCTATTGTAAGGCTCATGGCGGCGGAATATTAATAGGAGTAAAAAACATTTTTACATTACATTACAAAGTTTTACATTTGTTAACAAGCTTGATTGGCAAACTTCTATTGAAGATATGTGGATACGTGTAAAAATCGGGAATACTTGTCTGAATGTATGTCTGGCCTATCTACCATCCTATATTCCTTGTGATACTTTTAAACATTTTCTCACGAAGTTAGAAGAAATTTGTCTAGGTAATGTAAATGATAAAACACTAAAATATGTCGATGTTGTTATTTGTTCGAGATACGTCATTATACAATCTAGCCATACGTATTAATGGACTGTTATATACGGTGTTAATGGTCGCAGTTGGAATGGCAAAGATATGTGGATTACGCAATGTTTGGAAATTAGGTCTGAGCAGGTGTTAGTGACATGTAATAGAAAAAATGTAAATAAAAATATTTACTGTGAAAGTATCTCGTAAAAACGAAAGTACAAAAAAAAAAACTGTTATTCTATCTATATAGTTACTAATTATAATGAGTTTATTTTGTCATCTATTAATGTCATGCATGCCTGTGACTGTAATTATTACACTGTAATTTTATTTTGTAATTTACCACATGTAATTTTATCTATGTGTAATATTTATGTTGGTGTGCTAAATACATAAAATAAAATAAATAAAATAACACTATATAAGAAAGTAATGCAAATTATAAGCTACACATTATCGAATCTTAAATCGAAATCTTAAATCTTTTATTATATAGATATAATATGCCCGTATTGTCGATATACTTAAGTTCTTCTTATACGTTGCTATAATCACTGAGTTATGTAGAAGCAAACGCGGTAAATAAAACAATATAGCCGCCAAATTGACCAAAAAGATGATATAATTCATATTACATACAAATATATGTCTTTCAATTATGTATATTTATTCTTGGAGTC
>MU158912.1:463581-517922 GCA_015888305.1 Antheraea pernyi | reverse complement strand
AGTTACTTCTTATAAGGTGAGTTATCTGCCAGTGGAAGTCCCGTGAAAATCAGTTCAAGCATTGCGGATATTCCACTGCAGCCGAAGACTAATAAAAAACCTAAATAACTTTTTTATGAGGTCTGCTGTCTACCAGTGAATACCCCGTGAAAATAGGTCCAAACATTTTGGAAATAGCCATGCGGATGAAACCGCGGACAAATAAAATAGAATATGTCAACCGCTATAATTTCGGCTATGTGGCAGTAAAATGTAAAATTCCCGTTAAAATAGGTCCAGCCATTTTGGAGATTACCCGCAACAAACAAACAAACAGAGAAAATATACTAATATAAAAATATAGACAAAGAATAAAGAAAAATTTTTTTTTGGTCATTTGTAGCCATATCCATTAATCAAAATTAATAGAGAACAAATAAAAAATTAGAAATAAAAGTAGTATAAACTTTTTGCACAGGAAAACAAAATAAACTTCGAAAATGTTTGCGATAGAAACTTACTACGTTACCATGGCAACGTATATAATAACGCTAAATAAATCTTTATTTGAACAATTTTGTTTTATGGTTATGAAGACTAAGAAGATAGTAATGATGGATAAGATAATGTATATTATATAGAAGATTTGACGTTTATGCCCTTATTGTAACTTGGACATGGAAGAAAATTGATTAAAGGATATATAAGAAATACTTAATTTGACAACTTCAGAATTGGCAGTATGGATTAATTCCTTCGCCTGTCCTATTGAACGAATATTATTACTACTACTAACGAAATCTCTCAAAAGGAAAAAAGTGCCCGATTTTGAAACATTCTTCATTGTTGCCCTGCTTCTAATGGCCTTAGCGTGATGATATATAGCCTATAGCCTTCCTCGATAAATGAGTTATTTAAAACCGGACTGGTAGTTCCTGAGATCGTAGCGTTCAACCAAACAAACAAACTCTTCAGCTTTATATATTAGTAAATAGTATAGATATAATTTGTAACTTAGATGTTATTAATGATACGGAAAATTCGTTAAAAATTTTTATATAGAGCGTCAAAAGAACTACAAAATTGCGATTTAAATTTTTATTCTATCTTTATAGTTTAGTCGCAAAATATAAAAAAACCCAAAATTCAAATTTAATAGATCCGTAGAATTTTAATTATTAAAGATAGAGTTTTGACTCAACGAATTATTTGTTGATAATTTGTCGCTTAATGAGAACTATCCATTAATATTTTTTTATAAACATATTTCTTGCACTTCACAGTTTGCAAGTGGACAAACATTTTTATCTACATTATTTGTATGGGAAAATTTAAAACTCGTTGGAGGACCTCTTAAAATTTAAATTAAGAGCTAATTTTTGTTTGGATTCTATGGTATTTTGGGGTGAAAGCGAGAAAAAAAGACGACTTTTTTGGCACACCCTACACATGTATTAAGATCTGTCTGTTTTATTAAGGTGATGTTTTGTGACGCACACAAAACGGGGAATCATGATGTTACAGAGTATATTATAATTGTAGATCATTGTGATTTGTATATAGGAACAATTAAGGGACAGCCTATTTTATGAAGTTTTAAGGTGCTTTCGGACGCTGAAATTTGCTTGCTTGCTAAACTTTTGTCAAGTTACATAAAAATAATGTAAATTAAAAAAAAAACGCCTACAGAATAGTCTTAGCTGGTTTTTTCTTTCTGACTACACTATTGACCTAGCAAGGTGTTAACAGCTTCACCGGACTACGTTCTAAATGGTGTATATCTGTTTCCTAAGCATAACGGGCAGTAATCATTTTTATCTTTTACCATTAGAAAAAAAAATCGATGTATCGAACGCTATTTTGACAATTATAGCATTAATGCTTACTCAATTAAATACTTTTAAGACACGTAATTTCTATGGCTTTGATGTACTGTAAAGGGGTAATAAAATGAAACACCAACATAATGGAAATAGATTTATTATAAAATATACGAGGGAATTACAAAAAGAAAACTAATCTAAGCGATTTAATAACTTCACAATACTTTTTGAATACTCGAATAAATTGCAAACGACAATGCTTTGACAAATTTCGATGTCTGCTGAATTCGATAGAAAGCACATTCAAGCACTATACGATAATCTATCCTTTAGATAAAATACAATTCAATAAAGCACTTACCTCTAACTTAATATACATAAATTGAAACCACGTTTCTTTATTAATGAGCAAAACATTATTTAAAAGTTATGTTCGGATTTTTATTTGCGACTGATTTTTTTATCGTTATATCGAAATATTTTATATTATCTATGATTTCCCTACAGTCTTTGAAAGTTCAAACGATTTTATAGCAAAAACTTCTTTAGCCCCATCGTGATTTGAAACTCGGTGAAACGGAAAAGCGACCAACATATATGTATAACGTGTGAGAGAAAGAGATAGAATACATTATACAGTGTTTCTTGTATTTGCGGTCTCTTTATTGTATATCGCACTACCTAATAATTGCTCTGGTTCTGGCGTTGTACGTGTGTATGATTTTTTTACGTGTACCGTTTATATGAATGTATAATAATTTTTGAAAAATTTACTTGTACTGTGTGTGTATCGCACAAATATTTTTTTATTTGCCGCCTTCTTAATATTGAAACCCTATTTATTTGCTCTTTAGATCAAGGGCTAATAATGACATAGTTTTAAAAATAAAAAAAACTAAGAGTGGATCCAAACTATCTAAATTTATGGTAATCTACGTTATCTAAAATATTTCGATTTAATCTTACGATAGCTATTTTAAAATCGATTACAATCTTATGATTGATAAAACGTTAAAATACGTTTTGTTTATAACTTTCATATTAAACTTAAAATTATTTACGCACCATAAGATAAAGTATGCTAATACAAATAAATCACAAAGGCATTCTTTAGTTTATTAGAAATTGATCGTTGGATAGAATAACAACTTTATTCCTCTAGACAAGTTAGATTTTTTAAAAAGCAAAATCATATGCTTTTTGGTTTCTACAGTCTTCAATTCCTTACCCATAGACAGAGTTAACTCTTATCGTCTTTAACATTTTATTGCCCAATTCATTTATAAAAATACGAGATTTTTTTTCATTTTTTATTAAGTACCGAATAAAATCACGATAAGTTTTGTTTATCACAGCGTTCCATTACCATTCTAGTATATAGAATTTACATTAAGGATCTTAATTAGCAAGTATTAAGGACATGAATGTTGTAATTGTGATATTTGAAAATTTCTTTAAAAAAAATTATATCGATACAAGACAAAGTTGTATAAAACAATCGATAACTGAATAGAGATAAGCCTATATTGTTAAATTATTATAATGTTACAATTGAGATGATATTTTTAAATAAAATTCGTCTATCAAATTAACCTATTACTGTGTATTTATTTCAAAGTTATGTTTTTTTTGTGTCTGAGATAAAGCTAAGAAAGTGAAACTTCTTATTGCATGGTAGGGCAAACGCGTAATGTAAGTATGTACAAGTATCTATCTGAATTTCGTAGAATACCAAAATAAGTAAAATTTCGTAGTACATAAATAATGTGCATTTTATATATATATAATTTAGTACATATACGACAAAGGAGTTGCGCTTTCTCCGCGTGTTTCTGATACATGCATTGTTTTTTTTTAATACAAGATTCAATTTTGTAACCTTTTGCACAGCCATTTTAGAGATACCATATAAATTAGAAGTCACTTTCAGATGTAATAGTAATCGATATTATAAAATATGCAACAAATAAATTACTCATAAATTTAGAAACGTAAGTAAATATAGTTTTTTTTAATATATCAGCTATCGATATTTTAGATATAGATTGTTCGATTGCGATTCGATACGTTTTATCGATTTAACTTGTCTCGTTAAATGATTAACACCATTCGAATTTAGATGGATTTTTATGATATGCATTTTATTACTGTATGCAGGAATATATTTTTGCTTTTATTGTGGATCCCATAACATTTATCTATGTAATTGGTATAAATACTCGTCTTTCTGTAAATACGATACTAACAAAAACAATACATTGTACGTTATATCTAGGGATGCACATAACGTCTCATTTTTTTAAAATTCCATTCTATTTTACTTGAACTAGCGCTTGTATGAATAGTAGATAAATACGTATTTACTAATTTTTAATCTCGTTTTATTTGTCCGTGTTTAAAAAAAAAGAATACTTGAATAGGATTTATTAGAGCACTAAAATAATAAGGTCTAATGTAATAAAAATGTATTTTATTAAATATTTATTTGCAAATTTCGAAATGGTATCGATTTAAGAGGGCACTATCCAATCTGAGACTCGATTTGAGTTATAATTATTTTTTTAAAGTGTTTTATTGCAACGAACATATTATAATAAAAAATCTTGCATCCCTATTATTGAGGCAGTTTTTAGGATTATAAGGAAGTTGTGACGTCACACGTCAGGATTTTTCGTTTAGAAACATCTAACCTATAAGTATACTTGTCATCGAATTAACGAACTACATCGTTTGTTAAATAGTATGACTGTTAAAAATATTACTTTAGATAATAATAGTTATCTCGCATTTATTTAAAATTGCAATGTCTTTTATTATTTAATCAAGAGTAACGTAAAATAGGAACCAATTGTCCTAGTTAATGCATCGCATTGATGCAATAACTCTATAGAGTTATTTCTTTGACACTATTATATAATCTCATAACATATTAGCACTGTTTTCATACACTTATTATATCAATCAATAAGTACAAAAAAGGATAATAAAATATTAAAATGCGCAAATTATAACGTAGACATTTAGATTTTCACGCTGTACATTTAAGCGGTCTATGATGTCCGCACGAAAGACGAAATCATTATTGCTGATAAGAATACATTAAACAATATATTTATGCGGTCATAGGAGTAAGTCCTTCGGGAACAGATTCATCGAAGCGTAGTCTTCTAGGACCTGCAAAATACAACAAATTATATTATTCGACGATCGTTTGAGTATGTATGGATTGATGGGTATGGATGGATGTATATGGATTGATGGGTATGGATGGATGTGTATGGATGGATGTGTATGAATGGATGTGTATGGATGGATGTATATGGATTGATGGGTATGGATGGATGTGTATGAATGGATGTGTATAGATGGATGTGTATGGATGGAAGTGTATGGATTGATGAGTATGAATGGATGTGTATGGATGGATGGATGTGTATGGATTGATGGGTATGGATGAATGTGTATGGATTAATGGTAAGGAAGGATGTGTATGTATTGATGGGAATGGATGGATGTGTATGGATTAATGGTAAGGAAGGATGTGTATGTATTGATGGGAATGGATGGATGTGTATGGATTGATGGGTATGGATGGATGTGTATGGATGGATGTGTATGGATTGATGTGTATGAATGGATGTGTATGGAGTGATGTGTATAGATGGAACTGTATGGATTGATGAGTATGGATGGATATGTATGGATGGATGTGTATGGATGGATGGATGTGTTATGGATTGATGGGTATGGATGAATGTGTATGGATTAATGGTAAGGAAGGATGTGTATGGATTGATAGGTATGGATGAGTGTGTATGGATTAATGGTAAGGAAGGATGTGTATGTATTGATGGGAATGGATGGATGTGTATGAATTGATGGGTATGGATGGATGTGTATGAATGGATGTGTATGGATGGAAGTGTATGGATTGATGAGTATGGATGGATGTGTATGGATGAATGGATGTGTATGGATGGATGGATGTGTATGGATGGATGGATGTGTATGGATTGATGGGTATGGATGAATGTGTATGGATTAATGGTAAGGAAGGATGTGTATGTATTGATGGGAATGGATGGATGTGTATGGATTGATGAGTATGGACGGATGTGTATGGATGGAAGTGTATGGATAGATGTATGCGAATGTATGTGTGTGGATGGATGCAGATAGTAGTAGTAGTATGTAGTAGAGCGACGCTAACGCTATTACTGGTTTCAACATGAATGTGTCGGCTCGCTCCCGGTACTATCACCAGACATACAGAAACACCGACGTGAACCAGCAGTGCTTTCATTGTTACGTTTCCTTCAGTCAGTGAAAGCGCCGAAGGCCCACCTCCCATCTCCCAAACACAGGCTGAGAACGCAAACGCGGTGATCACTTAACATTAGGTGACCCAGTTGTTTTTGCCTCCTATAATATATAAAAAAAATTGTGTGGGATGGATGTATCGACAAAAATCCAAGACGCACACTTACATCTCACAGGCGGCACACAAGAATGAGTTCATAATTGTGGATTATGCAGTCAGTTCAAATAGCCTCGCGTGGCTTGTGTCCTTGTAAAAACAACTTTAAATCATTCAGGTATGATTGAATTTGCAAAATCATAAGTTAATCGCATAACTATAACTGGTAACGCCATCTAGTTTATAATTCACAACAACTCCAAACATCCCCCCTTTCCTGTCGTGCATGAATGGTCGCCGCCACTTACCCTCTCGAAACGTCTACCGCGCTGATGTGACCTACATATTTTTCGCTTTATTTCGCATCCCGCGCTCCTGATTCTATTGAAGAATCCAGGGGATATTATCGCGCCATTATAGGTGAAAACCTATAATATATTCGCTCCGCATCCGCACGGTGAAGACGACAGTTACATATACCAGACTTAGTGACCCTAGTGAAGGTGAACGCAGTGTGCTGCTGGAGTGACTCTGGGCGGCTGTACGCGGTCGTGGATGCTGGATTACGTTCAGGAGAACACCAGCTCAGTGCACGACTTCCCGCTCCCTTCCCTTCGCTATTTTCCCCTCGTCATTGTGACGACGATTATCCGCCGGTATTACGCTACTGGCGTTTCCAATAACCATATATGTTTATTGGGTAGTTTTTGCGGCCAATTATGCGCCCTAATTTTATTCGAGACTGTGTGTCTTGGGGTTTTATATGTCAATGGGTGGACATGTATGGATCTGAGTACTGGACTACAATAGACACGAATAATACCGTAGCATGGTGGTATGGCTTTTCCTAATACACATCTGGTTAGACACAAATTGAAGGACCAGTAGTTTTATTCCCGCAGTTGCATTACGTCCCCTTTATAGATGCATCTCGTAATATATTTTGTCAAAATTAAAATAATAAGTGGGAAACGTTCATAAATACTTCAATTATGTAGAACAGAACTTCAAATGTTTAGAATGATGACATACTTTTTTTTAGATGTTTTTATTTCTCGTATACTATAATTCGAAAACCAAAATAGTTCTTATTATCTATTTTGCGGTGACAAGATTTACTTAAAAAAGGAATGTGTGGTATAACTAGAATAGATAAGATTAAGAATGAATATATCAGAGGGAGTTTGAAAATAGCACCAGTGACAGAGAAGTTGAGGAGTAATAGGTTAGCATAGTATGGGCATGTCACGAGGAGAGATGTAGACCATGTAACTAGAAAAGCTTGGAGTATAATGGTGGATCGATATAGGAGTAAAGGGAGACCCGAAAAAGTATGGATAGATTCTGTATAAAAGATGTGAATACTGAGATGACATCTCATAGGCGAGAGTGGAAAAGGAAAACATGTTGTGCCGACCCTCCTACTTAGGTGGGATAAGTGTAAGAAGATGATGTGTAAACTGTACAATTGTTTGAATGTATAGTTGACCTGTCGTAAAGTTTGTTCCGTTGGTTTGGGGACGTCGAGTTGCATGAGTTGTCGCAGTTTGGAGCCGTCGAGGCAGAGCTGCTTGTTGAGGAGTAGTTCCGCCCCCGCGCTCGGTTCCAGTGGCGTGTGCTCCAGCGAGTACTTCCTGCAGATGTCCGCCCACGCCGTCAGGTGCTTGTCGTTTGCCTCTTCCGCCACCGAAGCTATATCATTCTGCCAAAAAACGATTTCCAAACATCGAATATCCCACACAATTCCAATCCTTCCATTGGATTGGGCATGGGGTTATAAAATCCGAAAGATCGCAACAACCGACTAATTCTGTATTACACTAATCGATTCAATGTACTGGATTGGACATGAGGTTATAAAGTCTAATATATCCCAATACCAATCATGTATTACTAGCCAACGGTAGTACTACAATAATCGAACCTTGAAATCCACCCACCGGATGGGACATGGGGTTACAAAATCCGAATAATCGCAACATCCCTCTGATCCTGTATTACTCGCATTGAACTTTAACACAAATTATCTGGATTGAACATGAATGAGGTTATAAATTTTTATTTGGATTGCATGAGGTTATAAAATCCGAGAGCTCGTAAACATCGACTGATCCTGTATCACTGGCATCGAATCATTGAACTTTCGATCGTACTAACTTACTGGATTAGAGGTTATAAGACCCAAAAGATCGAAACAACCGATCCTGTATTTCGTGAATCCAATAAGTCCCGGTTATATTTACCAGTTCATTAGTCTATCAATTAGCATGTGAACATTAACGATGTCTTGCGGAGAAAGTGGAAAAGGGTATTTATAAATTAGAAATAAAATATATTGCTAATATAGAAGCTAGTAAGCATATTCCAGCCTTTACAACGTCATTATTACGTCGCCCGGGACAATAAAAAACATTTGTTTCGTGTAGACTTTAATATCGAGAAATGATAAGTATGCAAATGTTAAATAGAAAATGTAATATAAGAAAAATAATTTCAAAACATATTCAATTTATATCAAAAGTACTGTTTCTATTAAAATATAATGTATATTTTCGACACGTCGACCGTCGGCCCATTAGCTCAGTTGGTTGGTCGTGCTAATAACGCGAAGGTCGCGGGTTCGATCCCCTCATGGGCCATGAATATTTTTGTATCCTTTTCATTTTTTTTTTCAATTAATAATAGTTTACCATAAAAAATACTAAACAATATAGATGTTTAAATAATTAATTCTTAAATTCTTTTAAGAAATTTCTTTAAGCTATATATTTTTATTACTGCTTTTGTTTTGATATATGTCGCCGAATAAAATTATAACTGTTATAAACTATGACAGCAATGGATTTATATCGGCGACTTTCATATATTGCATTAGATAAATGGTTATATAGTTAGAAATGAGCAACGAGTAGCAAACAACAATTTTAACTTGTGATAGTCACAGCACAATCTCTGTATTATAACAGTCAAAAGTCCAGTTAAAACAAAACTATATATTTACAAATAATTATTTATGTAATAAACAAAAATGTCGTATTGTTTCGTGCACTACATATCGAGACACTTACAATTTGTGACAAAATTTTATGTTCCAACTAGTTGACCCTTGCCCACTTCCTTGGGCGGTAAACATTTATAAAAAAAAAAAACTTTTTATGAGACTTAAATATAAAAGATAAACATATTCTGTCGGTGATTATTTTGTAGGCATTATCAAGCTCTACAGCTTTTCACTGGATCTTAATAATATATCTCTCATCGTTAAGGCAGCATTCGTAAGAAACGTTTTCGTTCGACTACAAAAACAAAAACCACAAAGTCTTTTAATTTTTCGGGTTAATATATAGCCAATGTTTCCCTTTAGCCCTTCAAATGTAACGACATAAATATTTTTTACTATCATTCATATAATCTATGCATACTTTTTAATTCGATTTTTTTTTACCAATCTTATATTAGATTATTAATGGCATTCTCGAGTAGGTAATGTTACAAATTTCGTAGATAATTTCAATGTTCTAGCAAGATAGTAGCTGTCTGGTTAGAATTTTTCAGGGAGTTTTTGTGACAAGTCTTCTGGATTCTCATGCTCAGTGGTATTGATTACATAAAACATCACCAATATTAAATAATATGGAGCCAAGTAACACAAGATTATGAATAAAATTACATAGTATAAAACAAAGTCCCCCACCGCGTCTGTCTGTCTGTCTGTTTGTTCGCGATAAACTCAAAAACTACTGAACGGATTTTCATGCGGTTCCCACCAATGGATACAGTGATTCATGAGGATGATTTTAGAATATAATTTTTTTATAGTCAGGGCGGGACAGCGTCTGCCGGGCCCGCTAGTAAAATATAAAATCCACTACCTGACGTTCCAAGATCCCGACAAACTCTTAAACACAGTTATCAAATATCATATATTAAATTTAAAAAAATACCTTAGCCAGCGTGGAAATAGCAGTTCCGTAGTAGTCATGGTTGATCTTGAAGATATCGGAGACCAGCTCGGCGAGGCTGCCCTGGGTGCTGTTCGCGTCGTCGACAACGTTGTAAGTCTGCTTGTTGGCCTGAGGAGTTGTCCCGAGGGTCCAGATGGCGCGGCATACGTCACGGACGTGCACAGTGTTCATCTTCAGATCACCTGTCCACAGCAGCTTCATGGTTTCACCGAGATGCTTGTATATACCACCGTAGAGGAGTCTAGGTGCTGAAATCATTATCATCATCAGCCTGTAAGAGATCCACTGTAAGGCCATAGGCCTCTTCCCTAGGTGAGAAATCAACAGTTCTGTTTTCCCACATACAGTAGTACTACTACAAGATCAGGTTCCGCTATCCTCACAATATTTTCCTTCACCGTCAGCTGATAGTATTACCAATTTAAATTGGTAAATGGACGCGAATTCCAGAAAAATTCGTTGGTACACACCAGGATTCGAACCTGCGGGCATCGGATTTATATTCCACCAGTCAAACTCCTGGCCACGACTACTGGAGCCTACCACTGGAAACCATTGAATACTTTTTTTTCTCTCACGCCAAAAGGAAGCAAACAGGCAGACGGCCCACGTGAAATTGTTACCGTCGCCTATAGACAACCGCAACACCAAAGGCATCGCTGTTGTGTTGCTGATCTTGAAGAGCGAGTTTCAGTCCCTTCTTGAAGAGTCCCATGTTATAAAACCCTAAGGAAAACCCGTGCTGGGAAACCCATTCCACAACGATATCATCTCTCATGGTAAATAGAGATAGATAGATATATTATTGTGAGTGTAAGTAAAAATTCCTCACTTAGGTTTATTTATCACATGACTGGGTATCTAAACATGGGTTGTTAAAAACTTCCTTCAATTTTATTATTTTTATTTAAAACAAGATGTTCCCGCGACTTCGTCCACGTGGAACTTTATGTAAAAAAACAGCAATATTATATTGGGTTCATTTACTTTTCTCCCGGACTTAAGTCGTGATGTCATTAAAATTACAATAACTTTGAACTAACTGTGAACTGATTTTAATTAAACCAAGCCTAAATGTTGTCGAGGATATATTTCATGATTTTCTTGATGAGGTTTTATCGTGAACGCAGTAGTTTAGCAGTGATGCGTGTTCAAACAAACAGACAGACAGACGTTTAAAAAAATGATTGATATCTATTACTTATCTCAAGACACATTCAACAATTTTTTTTACAAAAATCTAAAAAGTACAGATACGTTACATTTACTTCATTCATTGCAGTAAAATTAAAAGAACTGCAGCGATTTAGTATTCTGTTTTTAACATTTCGTCTGATCTCCGTGATTAGTATTTTAACAGGAACATTACTCAGCCGTAATGCTTGCGACATGCTATTGTTTCGAAGTAATCGTTTAAGGGATAATTTTCCCACGGACGAGTTAAACAAACGAACGTGTGTGAAAAATTCTGTCTATATATTTTTTTTTACAAAAACGTATTACAAAGGCATTATTACTAGCTTGTATCAGCGATTTCAGTTACCAGAATCATATATATTATTAATACGTGAAGCCTAAACTTTGTATCCCTTTTTAACGGAATTTCGCGAACGGATGAACGTGAAATTTGGCATAGTTAAAGTTTATATTGAGGAGAAGTGCAGAAAGCTATTTATTTTATATAAAATGCATTAGAAGTACATTCAATTAATTAAAATATGCATTACTCACACTAATGCTTCAATTTTACACAACATATACACACATGTAAATTAAAAAGATATTTTGACATCTGTCAATAAAGGACTTTAAAAAAAGGTTGTGAAGGAGGTTGCTATGCTCGACTGTATGTATTATTTTACTCTTACGTTCCAATTACCCTTTTTCATTCTACATTCAACAATGATATTAAACCTAATAAAATTCAAACTAAAAAAAATCAATGAACTATGGTCGAATGTCGACCACTGGGCGCCCACTAGTATTAATAATTTGTCAAACATTTCATAAGGGTTGATTTGAGTTCGTTTAAGTATTACGTAAGCACCAAAGAGTGCCTTAAGCGCTCGCCTTAGTAATCCGGTGAAGCTGTAAAGACCTTGCCAGGTCAATAGCGTAGTCAGTACGAGAAAAAGAAAAAAACCAAGGGTTAGGAGGCTTTGCTTATTTCTGATAAAATGAGGGAAGAAGCAGGGTTGTCTGACATATCGATATTTTTTTAAAGTGGTAGTGTAACTTTACCAAGATTTTGTAAAAATTACCTAAAGTAAGCATAGTTAGCACCTTTAATCTCGCTGACAAAAGGAAAGGACGGAACAAAGATGATAACAATTCTGTCTCGTAAATAAAAAAAGTGACACTTACTGAGGCTTCTCCTATCGCCGATACCATACACTATAGCGGGCCTTATGATTGTGTAATTGAGCTCTGCCTCCATGTTCTTTAGCTCCTGTTCCACCTTACTCTTCATACGGGCTTCCGTTGTCCATGGTTCGACAGGCCCGTCTTCTTTTTGAGGCTGGAACGGAAAATCTTTCTTGGATCAAGTTTAATTTTTGTCTCGAAACGAAACAAAGTAAAAAGAGTCATTGTGACGAATTTTATCTATGATGGGTATTTTTTTGATTTCTCAATATGCAGGTCGTTTTACTAATGCTATCATGGACCATACAAGAAAACCTCTCCATATCTTTCGCACATGATAATTAAATTCAGCTATCCACATCAAACTGACAGCGACAAGTATATGTGTATGTTGGTTGGATGTAGGCACTCTAGAACACATTTTTTCAATTGCCCTAACCTAGTATATTCCTTGTATGATCATCATCTACCCTTATCCCACTTAAGTAGGGTCGGCACAACATGTTTTCTTTTTCCAATCTCTCCTGTCAAATGTCATTTCAGTATTCACACCTTTTACGCACATATCGTTTTTCACGCAGTCCATCCATACCTTTTTCGCTCTTCCTCTACTCGTATATCCGTCCACAAACATACTCAACACTTTTCTAGTTACATGGTTTTCATCTCTCCTCATGACATGCCCATACCATGCTAACCTATTACTCCTCAACTTCTCTGTCACTGGTGCTATTTTCAAACTTTCTTTGATGTACTCATTCTTAATTTTATCCATTTTAGTCACACCACACGTCCACCTTAACATTCGCATCTCTGCCACATGTAATTTTCTCTCATCCGTTTCTTTCGTAGCCCAGCACTCAGATGCATACAGCATGACTGGTCTTATCATAGCTTTATAAAGCTTCCCCTTGAGTTTCAAAGGCATTCGTGGGTCACAAGCTCCCCCGGACACATTTCGCCATCTCATCCATCCTGCATTTATTCTATTCCTCACGTCCTTATTCTATTCCTTGTATGATATTTTACCTAACAATATATTTTGTTCATTTTGGTTTTTCCTTTTGTCATTAATCTGGTTAAATTTATATGTATTAGCAAAATTAAATTTTAACATATTACAATACGAAAACAGTAACCATTATATAAATATTTATTTAGTTAAAGTATGATGCCTGAAGTGTTGTGTTTCTCTTTGTGTGTTTCAGTGGTCTAATCTGGAAGAACTAAATTATATAATAAAAGAATAATACTTGAATAGATTAAATAAAGTGATTCTCCTATGACTGATTTGATACTTGCAGAATTCGTATTTATGAGACGCCACCATTGACATACAAAAACCCAAGACACACAGTCTCGAGTAAAAGTAGCGCTCAAAACCGTGCCGCAAAAACTACCCAATATACATACGTGGTTACAGTTATGCGATAAACTTATGATTTTTTTAAATTCGACCTTACCTGAATGATTTAAAGATATTTTTACAAGGACGCAAGATACGCGAGACTATTTGAAATAAGTGCATAATCTAAAATTATGCACTCATTTTTGTGTGCCGGCTGTGAGACATTAAGTGTGCATCTTGGGTTTTTATATATCAATGGACGCCACTATTTAAAAAGTTTATATATTTGTTTCATGTAAAATCCGGCATACTGAAAAGCCATATTATATTATGTAGTTTCTATTGTTCCGCCTTGTTATTTTTTATACTCTACTAGCGGACCGGGCGGACATTGTCCTGCCTTGATAATAAAAAAAAAAAATATAAAAGTAAACCGCAGCGCCACCTACCGGGTCCAATTGTGAATCTAAACCATTCTTGGTTCCACTGGAACACGCACACAAAATTCTATCAAAATCAGTCCAGCTGTTTAGGAGGAGTTCATTGACATACACACGTACAGGACAATTTTATACATAAAGATAGATTAGCGCTTGACATAAATTTCATTTGATGCTAAAAACTATATGGTAAATGGATGGTAAGTACGCTAAGCCGAGAGGGGGACTGGCTCTCATGTGCAGTTGCCAGAATACACCAACAAGTGCTTGGCGACAGATTTTCAACCTGGAGGTGATAGGTAGCCAGGCGAGCTTAGAAAAAGCCCTACTTACTATGGTACGGTTTCATCAGATGTTTTTCTTTGTACGTGCCAACCCTATGGTATTTCAACTGCGTTTTCGCGTCGACTCGGTCTTGTAGTACAATTGTTTAGATTCGAGGCAGTCTATCAAGAGAATTTAGACCGAGAGCCGTTGAACGCACTCATTTCTCTATCATAATCATATCTTTTCTATATCAATTTAAAGTCTTTCAGTGTTTTCATTAAAATGTCCCGTACATCTTTGTGGTCTTTCGAGCCGGGTATGAACCATCCTTCACCGAAAGGTCTGGCCCATTTAAAAAGGCTTCGAACCTACGTCCAATGCAATCGTCCACCATATTTGTCTACTTTATTAAAGATATAGAGTTTACATACCTTGTCACTGTTGTACATCTGCCCGCTGGATATTTCCACTAGCCGCGGTACTTTTAACTTGGCGCACTGCTTACCCACGTTCGAGCTTAGCGTGAAGATACCCTCGGAGTACACGGCCTCGGTCTGTCCGACCCGCGTCTCCCCTGCACAGTTCACTACGAGACCCCATAAGGCTCCATCGCCGGGGTCCAGCGCTGAGGCGCATGACGCTAGAAAATATTTAATTGTCCACCTATAGCCAATGCTATATTTTTTTAAATAGTGTATAAAAAAGGGCTAAGTGACGTATCCATGCACAGTCCATATATATATGTAAACTACAACTTTCTTTTACAATGTAGGTGAACATTAAGGAGGTATTTTTGGAAATTTAACCCCTAACGTGGTGAAAAAAGGGATCAAAGTTTACACAAGCCTTTTCCGCCAGTTAGGCAATTATTCTTTTTTATATATATCATTCAAAGTTTTTGCCCCTCCCGCGGCAATAGTCTGTACCTCAAACGAGAGCCGCGACTCCCGGAAGACAAAACAATCTTGAACATAGATTACATTAACTATGTATAAAATTAAACATGTAATAATTGTTTACCTAACATACTTTCACAAATCCACTCTCATAATCAGAAACACGTGCAATTTCATAATACAAAGTGAACGCTTCATAATCCAATTTACATAAATAGCAACATATTATTACACGATTTAATTACTGTACTAATTTCATTATATATAGCTACTTTTTACGTTAAATAATAAGAGTTAACTTTATTTCATCCCTCATGAGAGATGGTACAGGTGTCTTTCTTTTTAAATATAACTATTTAAGCATATCTTCATTTCATATCGATGTAATTTAATTATTATTCGGACACTACGTGACGGATAATATGAAAGGTGGATAAGGACATACAAAGTGAGTACAGGACCATTGTTGGCGAGAAGAAATATGCTTGTCCGGAGATTTAATCGCTGCACAAGTGTAAAAATAATATTATGAAAAGCCTATTTTCAGAGCTTCTACATCAGCACTCTCTGGACCTCGTATACTCTGTTTGCGTACGATGCATTGCGTGTACAATACAACAATATCTTCAGGGCATTATGGGGCTGCCTCGATATCGTAGTGCATTGGGTATGTTTGGATGGTTTTTACGCAGTCATTCGAAAAAAAACCAAACTCTCTGATGGGTCGAATGTGCAGCTAGAATAATGCCTTGAAAATGTTATCAGGTAGACCTGATAGTTTGTTTATTCACAAATGGACAAAGTTGTTAAAAAGTGTGTGCATCAACACAAGTTAATGATTTTGGTTGTGTGGGTGTAGAATGTAATCTGTAAATACAGTAGTACCAAAACATGCTGTATATCTTTACTAACATAGGCTAATTTACTAACAAAAAAATAAATGAATGTAAAATCTGAATGAAATAAATTATTATATTAAGTTTTACATTACAATTTAACACGGACAAAGAAACAGACAGTTGCTAGTAAATTTATAAAAAAATATCGTTTTTTATATCGAAACAATAATGCCATTTTGCTTACTCATATTTCATAGAATCTCTTATATGTTAAGGTTACAGTATTTTGTGAACAATCTTTATATTTGAACTAGATGACACCCGCAACTTCGTGTGCGTTGTTTTATATTTGACGTACAAAGGAAGATACATTAAAAACGAGTGTGCTTTAGACCACATGACTGAAATAAAACTTCTTTAGTTCTGTCTATACATATATGTCGGGCCAGCGATAAAATGGCGTCCATGTAGAAATATGCCGTCATGGTTATGATTTGATCGATCAATCCACCATGAACAACCGAATAAAACGTTAATCGATACAGAAACACAACACTGACTATAGTTACAACGAATTATCCTTAGGTGTGATTAGCCAAACTGTCGGATCGTGTATATCCTCTAGTCGTCAGTCGCCTTTTAAGGCATCAAGATATATAAACAGCCGATACCTCCAACCAATGGCGTCTCACATCGAGGTAAATAATTAACAACCTATAACTTCAACCAATAGCGTTTGAGGTCATTAGTAACATTCCCGATATAGTCAATAGCGCGGTATCGCAGGTGAATAGTGGCTCCCGCGATATATATATGTGCAATATATACATGAATGTACATATGTACATTTTCTACAAATATTTAAATGTATTATGGGTTTTCATTGATAATACGAAACGTAACTCTCTCTCTTTTTATCGTCACTAACTTATATCTCCCTCTCAACTTCCGTTCGCCTCGCCCGATCACACGTTTTCGTAACGCTCTCGTCATGCATTTGCCAGCTTACTCCCCAAGTCAAGCGTGCGTAAACAAGTTTTACTTCAAAAACATTGAAAGCAAAAATGTATTTTGCATATAAAATAGTGCTACCTCTTTCTACTTTCTTCTCTTTCGTATGCGCTTGTTAGTCCCATTTCTCTAAGGTAAGAAATCGCACATCGCTGAACGCGTACTGCTTATAAACGTTGATATGAATTTATCGTGATATCATTTTTATTTATTTAAGGACAGGAGGCACTCATAGAGACTACTGTCATAATTGATAATTCAAAACAATGAAATAAATGTGTTCGCTTTTGAATTTTCATATTAATTATAGTGTGAATGACAATATATACATTTCAGAATTTGTTTATTGATTAATGTGGTTTTCATATCTATTGGCACTCGGAGCAATAATTATAAACATTTTTTATAAAGCCTATTAATCAATCAAATGTATGAGCTGCAAAATATAAATATTACATGTACGCAGATCCTATACGTCGCTAGTCTGATGCAAGTCGGGGAATGCGCAATTCGGCCAGTCATGCTTGCGTGGCATGCCATGACGCGAAATTATAAATTTATCTCCCAAAAATGCCGCTCAACGTGGCTAAAAAAGTTTTCTTACTACAAAAAAATCGTTATTTATCCAGTAGTTTTTATATGACACTACTACGGACACGACAGACCTGTATAATTTTATTTTATATAAGGAATATTAACATGTTATTTTTTCATCGCCTTAACGAACACAATATTGAATTATAATAAACAATACTCAAGTATTGTTTCGTTATCATCACGACATGCATACTAAACAATATAAAACGCCGAGTTTCCTCCAACAGTGACGTAGCTCGGGGTCGGAGCTCGGGCCGGAAACAAAGCGATATCAGTTATTTTTTGACAACATTAGTTTTAAGTTCTGTTTCGCCTTTTTTTATTAACCTGAAACGTGGCACATAAACCATTTTTAATGTACGTCTCGTGTTGCGTCGTCACTACATATTATAAAATCAAAGTCCTCTACCACATCTCCGTCTGTCTGTTCGCGATAAACTCAAAAACTACAGCACAGATTTTCACCAGTAGATAAAGTGATTCATGAGGAAGGTTTAGGTGTATCATTTGTCAAAGTTTATTTTATTATCAAGGCGGGAATAACGTCCGCCGAGGCCGCTAGTTGTTAATAATTTATACTTAATAAGAGGGCACGGCGGATATTGTCCTGCCATTATTTTAAAAAATCCTAAAAGTCAACCACAGCGCTAGCTACCGGATCCAATTGCGAATCTAAACCATTTTTAAATCCTCCTGAACACACACACAGAAAAATGTCAACAAAATCGGAGAGAAAAATTATATATATAATTATATTAAAGATGATAATATATGTTGTACCTTCAATCAAAGCAAGAAGTAACTCAAAAAATAAATTTTGTGGGGAAATGCGTTTAAAATTTTGACCACCTTTACAAGTTCGATTGAAATTTATCCTTTTAATTAGGGGGCCGGTGGACGTTGTTCTACTTTGATAATGAAAAAAATATAGACAAATTATATACCTAAACTGTCCTCGTGAATCACACTCTATCCACTATGAGAACCGCATGAAAATCCGTTCAGTAATTTTTCAGTTTATCGTGAACAGACAGACAGACGCGGCAGAGTACTTTGTTTTATACTGTGTAATCATAAATTGAAGCGCTTCTAAAAGTAGGGATAGATAGTGTAATCATATTGCTGGTTGGTCTTTATAGAAAATATCATAATTTGTAACATAAAGACGTCTAAATAAGCTATTTAAAAAAAGTCCGTAGTCAATTCACTTTTTTATACAAATGTTATCAATTAATTTCAATACAGACGGTGTAACAGGATAATGCACTACAATAATTAGCATAAAACTAAATTAAGTCGCATTGTTAACGAAAAACCTACGTACATCTTTTCAAAATAAAATGAAAAACTGAAGTAACGCAATTTTTTTAAATGAATTGAAGTAAATATGATAATTATATTTTATTAAAATATCGTCTTGTTTTTCGTATTACTTCACTTTTTTAAATATCTTCGGCAACAATCTGTTTATTTTCATAGTTTTGATCATATTGAAGTGGGTGCTGAATTAAATGTATTCTTCTCACAACGTTTTTTTTACTACATATACCTATAGTTTTTGCGTTTCGCCACAATCTCATTTCGTATTCAAAGATAGTGTAACAGTAACAGGAGGACTGCCTCGCAAGTACAACTACTGGAACAAACCTATAGAATGGATTTTCAAGTTGGGGGTGTCGCTATCAAGCTGAAATTTACAAATCTCTCTCCATGGAATCGCCATGGTGTTTTGCAGGAATCGAATCTATGCCATTAAATTCAGTGTCCAAATTAATTACCACTAATCCATCATTATATCAAAGTAGCTTATCAATCTATACTATGATAAAACTGTAACAAAGCCAAATTTGTACATTAAATATTTTTTGAAAATTTTGATCGGGGCAGACTTTGCTATCGATATAGAAGACAAAAATAATCCTTTTACAGTTTTTGTGTCTGTCTGTCCCTGTGAACACGTATCACTCTGAAAGTACTGCACCATTTTTGACGAAACTTGACACAGTGATAACTAATATTACAAGGTTACATCTAGGATACTTTTGTCCCATAAAACACAAGGGTTTCTCTAGGATAATGAAAGACAAAAATTTGTAGTTAATATAACTAGACTTTTTTGCGACACCTTAGTACAAAAGAGTACGTTGGAAGCACGAGAATTTTAGAAAAGCTGGTTCTTTAATATGAAGATATATTATGCCCTTCCAAACAGGATTCAGGATACCTGGTAGCCAGTTAACGTTGTGTTTTTTTAATGCGCATCACACCTTTACAAGTAAATATTTTTATTTATAAATAATTTTAGAACATTTTTTCAGTAACTTTTAAACGCTATTAAAAGCATGAATTTATCACTGCCAGACAATTTTGTTATTGACAATAATATGCCCGATGGTAGTCTTTATAAATAAAAATAATTTATTCCAACCATTTTATTTTTTCCATTGCAAAGAACATATTTCATTTTATTAACCATTATGATACTCAGACTTCACCGTAAACAATAAAAAACAACGATAAACGTAGACATATGACTTGGGAATGACGCCATTTTGAATACATACGTCTATAACTGGCGTTTCCACAATTATCGCTATCTTTATCATACAGTCAGTGTTGCGCTAAACTATAGCTATAGCTAAATTATTCTATACATATTATTTTTAATTTACCTTATTATATGTCTAAATAAATTAATATTAAAATTACAGCTATCTTAACATGGTTTGAACATACTTTTTCTATTTACAAAAAATAGCATCGGAATGTCTGGCATTAATAATTTCCTGTTTTAGTAGCGTTTCAAGGTTAGTGAAAAACAGAACATTCTAAAATTATATAAAAATCAATATTTTTGCCAGTAAAGGTGCGATATGCACTAATAAACGCAACGGTTACCGGCAGCTAGGTAGCCTGCACGCTGTTCGGAAGAACATAAAGATATATAAAAAATTGGCTTTTTGAAATTTGCTGTCGAAACCGTTCCTAGCTCTTAGTCGAATAGTTACGGGCAAGTGACAGTTGACGCGTCGTGCTCATATCTTATTAATATTTATATTTCTCTACAATACAAGGGAGTGTGAAAAAGTTTTAATACAAGTTGAAAATAGTTATGATATCATTCAATGTTTAATTTATCATTATTTATTTTATGAATATATTTTATCGTTAAATTTACAATTTAATTCTATCAACTCGATATTTTATAATGCAAACTATACTGACTGTATAGTAAACGTCTACAAAAAAGGGAAAGGCACTTAATTCCAGCTGGGGGTCCATAGACCTCTCAAGCTTTTTTTTACATTACCGCCAATATATGCAGGTTAGTTTTTATTTTAATTGAACCCGGTAGATGATGCTACTAACAAGTCGTAGGCTTATTTTAAAAGATTTCTTACATAACATCTGGGTATATATTTGAGTGAGTCCCTTGATAGTTTGGATTTACAATTGGAAACCGTAGGTGTCCTTCAATCGGATTTTAGATTTATTAAAAATTTTCGCGTTTAAAATACAATTGAATCCGGTGGTAACCGATTTGGTGCAGACGAAGTTGCACGGGTCAGCTAGTTTATAATAAAACTACCTGAGCCCATGATTCCGTGCGTGTGGAACCTTAATTAAAAAAACAGTGATTAAGAAAATCATCAGAATGTATTAAGTCCATTTACATATCTACTTTTCTCACATACTTAAGTCGCGTCGTCATTAAAATTACAATAACTTTTTTTTTATATCATAGGAGGCAAACGAACAGGTGGGTCACCTGATGTTAAGTGATCACCACCGTCCATAGACACCAGCGGAGTCGCAAGTGCGTTGCCAGCCTGTGTTGGGGTTAGGGAGGGCGAGGAAGAGGAAGGGGAGAGAGGGGAGGTGGGACTCCGGCGCTATCACTGACCGAACGAAACACAACAATGCAAGCACTGTTACTTCACGTCGGTTTTCTGTGAGTCGGGTGGTACTACCCCGAGCGAGCCGACCCATTCATGCTGAAACAACTAGTAGCTTCAGCGTGGCTCTACCACCTACAAAAAAGTGATACAGTGAACCGATTTTAATGAAACCAAGACTAAATGTCACTCAAGAATATGCTTTATAATTTCCTTGATGAGGTTTTATCGTGAACGCAGTGATGCGTGATTAAACAACCAATCAAACAGACATTTCCAAGATACATTCCAACATTTTTGTTCGCAAAATCCTAAAAAGTACAGACAATTTCGATTTGAATTTTTATTATATGTATAGATAACAATTGTGCTTAAGTAGAATCCTTTTCTATAGCAAATTGTCCAATATATGTCCATAATTCTCATAAGGTTATAAATTCTGTGATTTTATATTTATCCTCAATAATAATAATTAAAACAAAGTTTATTATACATTTCAGAAAGAAATAAAATAATGAGTGTGTGAATCTTGATAACTTATCTTGTCAGAGATGTCAACAACTCCATTATATTAATACTGTTGACAGTTGGATAAAAATGACATCATAAGGATTTCCTGTTGAATGCATCTTTAAGTAAAGCATACAAAATAATTATAACAAAGCTGTAGTAGTAGTCGTCCGGTGAAGCTGTTAAGACCTCGCTTGATCAAAGGCGTAGTCTGATCGAAAAAAAAAAAAAAGCTGTCGTAACACAAGTAAAATTTATTTTTGCTGTTATATATATATATATTATTTGCTGATCAAGAATTATTCTTCATTTTCAGCAATGCGTTTTTTAAATTGAAAATTATATAGGATATATATAATATGGGTCATTCAATTGCTTTTTTTTGATGACATGAGGGATGCGATGTATGATATGTGAGACGTGTGGACTAATCAACTGGGCTAGTATTGTTCTATACTCCTAGTAGCGAACCATTATAAGTTACTTTCGTTACACTATAAACTCTACAACAACACTATAAACTCATTATTTCGAGACTTGTTAACTACTGCCCACGAATCCGAAAGGAAACCAGAACAAATAAAAATACTTATATGAATGTATGTTTATATAACCATGAGGTGGAAGGAAGGAAAATAAATTAAATAAATAACTAGATCCAATTAGCACTACTTTTATAATTACCTAAAGTTAAATCAATTAATATAGTTTCTGTTTTTATTTTTTATCCAGAGTATTTTCTAAATGAGTTTCAGTAATGGTAGTAATTGCTTTATTAGAGTATACATTGGATGTTGAATGCTAATCACATTATTAATATTTTAATATTTTCCTCAAATACTATGATTGGTCAATATTATACATCATGTTAGTAGATTTAACAAGCAAATGAAGCTGAGAAGTAATAATTTCTCTGTAACACCCCATTACCTGTACTTGATAGCACAACCTAGTGTACTCTAATAAATCCTTGTAGAACCGTTGTATATATCACCATTTAAATAAATAAAAACAATTATTTTACACTGTTTAAATTTTCAGAAATACTGCTTCAATATATAGATACTTTTATATACACGACTCCTGTACGAATTTCGATGAAAATTTTGAAATGTATAGGGTTACCTAGATGGTTCTTACTTATAGTATAATCTGGTAGGTAAGATTGTAGCCAAGATCTAGTTTTGTTTATTTTCCTTTATGATACTTCACAATAAACAATATATAACCCTTTTCATTATTCAAGATTTATTATGGTCTGTAGCAGTAAAAAAATTGACTCTATATAAAAATTTATGCCTCCTTATAGTATGTATATATTACATATAAGCAGGGCATTTTTTGTGGGGGCATGCGAGGGCAGCAGTGAGCAGTGCCGTTCAAGGGAATTTCGACAATATCGAAAAATTGCCATATAAATTGAAAAAAAAAAACAATCTGGTAACCTTTACAAAAAAATTGTATTTTTTTTAATATGTCAAAGTTATTCAAATACAAAATCTAATCTATATTTCTTGAAGATTTTGGTGGTTTCAGTGGTCTATATAGTAGAGGTAGTAAAAAAATTATGGACTTACAATCTTCGAAAATTGGCATGCCCCCAAAAAAGAAGAGACAAAAAAAGGCCTGCATATTTGTATATATCCGTATATACAAAATATTAAATGAAACTCAGAGATTTGATGAGATATACTATATATATATATATATATATATATATACTACTACTATACATTCAATAATTTTTACAGGGAAAAATATCCTAATTCAATTTCAGAACACACCCATGTGCAAGGAGAAGCTTTTTATTAATGCTTTTTCAAATATATAAATTGTGTGTTACTTCAATTAATAAGATAAAAAAAAGTTTCAAACTCAGTTCCAAAAATGACAATACTTTTCCTTATGGTAAATTGTGTTTATGATAACTCATGCTCAAGGACAGTATTGACAAATAAATGATAGGAGATAATTCCTAATCTATATGTTAATCAGCAGTGGGAGATCAGTTAAGAACATCTCCCGCCTCAGTTTCTAATCCAATTTTCTTAATTCTTTTTTTCTTTAGTATCTATTGATGAGCTTCAATGTTTTCAATAAAACCAAAATTCCTTGATGGTTGAGGTTCAACCACTGGATGAGCACTCATATTAGGAAATTTCCTGGTTGCCGACCACAGGTAATTGTGTGTATATAGGTCAACACAGAAATGTGTAACAATGGATTTAGTCCAATGGTGGTAGAGTGCTTTAGAAAGGGAAATATGCATTTGATGTCAATATATTTGAAGCGCAGCAAGTACCTACAAATTCCTTGAAATTCATTTAGTCATTCATTATCAGTAACTATATGCTGATGGTAAAGGAAAACATTGTGGAATTTGTCAATACATCATAGTAGTAGTATTTGCACTAAGCCTATGCATTCCCTAATGAAGAGACTTTAACCCTCTAAGAATTGGGGGATATTTTTTTAATTAAAGATTTCCTTGATCTTGCTTAGTCCATTATCTTGTGTCTTGTAATTAGGTCTTATTTGGCTAATTTAATTATAGCTGCGATTATTGATAATAAATTTTCAGGGAATCTATAAGTCAACTTACTGTAACTTACAGTAACTGCTGCAAGAAAAGTGTTTCACAAATGTATTTTACTATTTTACGGTAATGATTAAGCTGAGTTAGAGATCAAAGTTAGTGTAATCTCGTGGCTATATGCATAATTGATATGGGACTCAATTTTATAAACAAATTAAGTATACTCTGGCAGTATTTATCGAGATCTTACTCTGTTATGTAGTAGGTTTTATATTGTATTCATAATCTTGTGTCACATGACTCTATATTTTGTAATATTGGTGGGGTTTTATAAAATGTACTTTGGTTATTTGCACAAGGGATGAGAAATAATACCAACAAGGATGAATTCTACGATGCCATAAAAACTCCATGGTAAGTTCTTACATGAGAACCACCATCTTGTTAGAACATTGAAATTATCGCAAGCCACTGGTAACATTATTACCTACTCAACAATGACAGTAATAATTTAGTTGATTGGTTGCCAAAATTAAAGTAAAAAGTATACTATATTCACAGAAAATATTTTTTTTTACGAACTTATTGTTATCGCAAAAGAGATCATTTGGAATTGGCAATATAAAGGGAGAGAGGGGTGATCGCAATTTGATATGATTCAGTACTGTCTTTTGACGTGTTGCATGAGCATAATATTAAGTCACCAAGGTTTGTTAGTCCTGATATAGATACAAGTCAGAGAGTCGTGGTTATTTCAAAATGATCTAGGAAATCTGTATTAACATTTTGAATGTGAAAAATCGAGCATATTGTATAGCTTTGTTTAAGAGTAAAATGATTTCCCTAATTGACCATATGATATATATTAAAATAAGATGGAACTTACTAGGATTTATAAGGTTCGCGCTCTTGTATTCAACGCGGGGGTCTTCGAATATCTTTGAATGTGTCGGATTGAGGAATGCCAGCTGTGGTGGTGTTTTGTCGACGACACGTACGCCGCTCACCAGTTCATTCGATATCAAATATTCCACCAAGTTACGACCGATGAAACCGCACCCTACACAATCACAGTACAAGATAAAAACGTTTTTTCTCCCATATAGATGACTAACACAGGCGACCGTTATAAGTATAAAAAAACAAGTATTATTAAATTTCTTAATACAGTCGTTTTATTCTTTAGCATATTAGTGTATTCTACATTATACTTTTGGAGTAATAATTACCTCCTAAAACAATAACTCGTGGTTTTGAATTATCACCGGTAGAATCACACATTTCGCTAGCGATTTCACAAAACAGAATGACAGTTATAGCTTTTCTGACAGATTATACAAGATTGACGGTAACCTTTTTTATATAACAAGGTTACTGGATACATATTTTTTAAGTCTAACAGGTTTCTTAAGTAGCAGGTGCTGGTCATGAAAAATAAATATAAAAATTATTTTTATCTAAAGTCAGAAATTATTAAAATATACTGTAGGAGCTTCAACTCACTACTAGAACATTCCAGACTAACACGGACAGCGTAATAATAACACTTGGAGAGCGTAGAATAGACTGTTTATTAAAATGATCATAAAAGGTATTTATAAAAATACGCGACATTTCATTTATTTGTTCAATTGTTTGAACAATTGTATTTACAATATTAACAAAAGTTTCAGCCAGCCTGCCAAAGAGGATGACATTCTCGGTAGCTACAATACCATATATTTTCCTTATAATGTGCATTTTGTCATTTATAACCTATTTGTGTATCCAATGATTAAAAATATGTATTTGATATTAGAGTTGAGTTTTTGGCGGGATCTTAGTCTGTCATGTAGTGGATTTTATTTTTTATTCATAATCTTGTGTTACTTGACTCTATATTGAGTAAAATTGGTGGTGTTTTATGTAATATAGTTTGTTTATTGTGCATAAGTGAAGTGAATAGAAAATAATACCACGGACCATGAATTCTGAGATGCCACAAAAACTCCATGGAAAGTTCTAACAAGGGAGCCACCATCTTGTTAGAATATTGAATTAATTACTCGACAATGGAAATCAACAAACTCTCTGGAACATATTTTATAATGTCCATTGAAACAAAACATTGACCCTGGCAAAAGCGTCTGCGGAGCCAAAACAAGAAGAAGAAGAAGAAGATATTAGAGTATTGTCTTTGTGCCGTTCTCAGTTTAATACTTTGAGTTATAAATATTATTATTATGTTATTATAAACTTTAATCTAATAAAGTTAATGACAAAGCTAAATAATGCAACACGCTGTATTTGTTGTTATGATATTTTATACCATTTCATTAGTCAAAAACTTATAAAACGCAATGTCGATTATGGTATTAACATAAATACATATCACAAAATGAAAGATTAATTTAATAAAAGTTAGATTAGGTAATTTATTTCTAAAAAGCAAAAATTAAATTTATTATAAAATTAAGCGCTATATGGTCTGCTTTCGCTGATTTACTCGTAGTTTTTGAAGTATATTCGTCCACTTGCTTTAGGATCTTGGTTCTTGCCATGGCTTAATAATCGAGGCCATGAAAAAAAAATCGGTATAAAAAATACTTTAGGAACGGTATACTTACTTGTGACTTTGACAATTAAAACCTCTTTAAAAATACTAAGGAACAATCCCTCTTCAGAATCACAGGGTGGGGTTCTGGGTTAGATGGATGAGAAACAAGGAGGGCAGAAACTCCGTTTATATTAAGCGACGAAGAAAACCTCGTTAAAAGTTTCAACGGAGGCTTAGATTAGAATCCATGGTGCATATCTCATTTAGACGGCCTTTTCGTACCCAAAGGCTTACAAGAGGATATCGGGCATTGATGTATTTCCAAGTAAATAATTATACACTTAATAGTGCTAGTAATTGTTTTGAGAAAGTTGATTCATTGCTAAATTATTTTTACGTATAAAGATTAAAGTACTATGATGATATCCTGTTTCCACGAAAATTTCGGATTCTGAAGTTTTATATTAGTCAATTTATTAAACTTAAACACTCATAAAAAAAAAACAAATTTAATAGTTCAATAATTTATTTTACGTATTATTTATATTTACGTATTATTTTCAATAAAAATATATAAACATAATTAAACTTATACACTCAAAATAAATGAGTTCATAGAGCGTCACTCGGCCATTGATATACAAAAACCCAAGATGACCCTTGCGTCCTTGTAAAAACATCTTTAAATCATTCAGGTAAGGATGAATTTGCAAAGTCATAAGTTTATGACTTAACTATAACCACGTAGGTATGTATATTGGGGAGTTGTTGCGGTCGGTTTTGAGCGCTACTTTTATTCGACACTGTGTCTTGGGTTTTTATAAGTCAATGCACTCAGCTTAATAATATGACGTATTAAAATAATCTTGTATGGGTAAAAACAATCTATCACAATTATTAATATTAAATCTTAACTGGTCTTAATATTTTTCTGACTTTGTATTATTATTTTCTTCTAAGTTATTCTTTTTCTTTATGTCAGATGGCAAAAATAATGCAACTGTAAGTCCAGCTGTAATAACAAATAAATAAAATAATTATGTTATGTATTGCATACTCCATTGCGATCTTTTGTGTCATATTTTCTATTTATCATGTATATAAGAGTCATGTTGTCTGATCTTTTGTAACGAAATAACACTTTGGAAATTATTGCAGATTTATAAAGGACCACAGAGTTTGAATAATTAAAAAATAGAAAAAAAAGTACAGTAAAAGAAAATTCAACGTGACGCGGTGTTCCTAGGCCCACCCAAGTACTGACAGCACCCAACGTTGCTTAACTTCGGTGATCTGAAGAAAACCGGTGTTTTGAATACTCTCACCGCTTTTCGTCACACAAAAAGTTTGCGGATCAGAACTTTAAACCCCTCCCATAATATGTTTCATTTCTAAGATACTTACATATAACCAGGATCACATAACTGCTAACCATGGAGGTACAATTATCAGCGAGTAAACTTCCTATTAACTGTACACTGAAAAACCCGAATCCTCTGGCGATCACCACGGAAAGACATGTTGCCATACCTCTGCAAGAGTTATAGATTTGAGACGGAGAAGGATCTTAAAATGTGCTTTTATGCTATATTCTAGAAATAATACGGCTGACGTTATTGAATTGTGTAGTAAGTTTGTGTCAAGCGTCTATAAATGGCGCTTGTCAAAATCATTACCATAGTAAAACGAGGTCTCAAAAGACGCTATTTCGCAAAAAATATTTTTTAAAGTAGTCCATCGAAGCCGTAAAGGCATTTCAGGTCTCTATCTCTATCTCACAATAGCATAGTCAGTTAAAAAGAAAACATTTTTTTATGTCTCAAATCGATCTCGTCCTTTTGTTTTTGGCAGAGTCTCAAAGTAGGCGCTTCAGTTATGTGACTTAACATGAGCTCTTAACTCGGAATGCATTAGTAAGTTTTAACGAGACGCGTTTTTAACTGTATTGAGTTAATAGTGAGATCAATAATTAATCTATATTTATTAATTATAATTTAATTTGATATACTTTAAAGTTGTAAATTTTTTATCAAAATCGGTTCAATACTTTTAGAGCAGGGGTGCTCTAACGGTCGATCGCGATTCCTTTCTGAGACGATTTCGAGGAAAATTTTGCGATATAGAACTAATCACAGATTTTGTTTTATTTGCAACTAGAACAGAATGTACCTAGTGAATAAACAACGAAAATTTATTTGAACTACAATTAGGCCAGAATAACTTTCTTATATCGTTTTGAGTGGGAGTTATTTACACTTATCTAGACGACAATCCTGCATCACACATATGCAGTCTAACAATATTGAGGTGCATCGCCAGGTGTTCAATTGAAGCACCCCTATTTTAGAGTCGAAATCAGTATTTCTCAAAGTGGGCGATAACGCCCCCTTGGAGGCGTTTGAAACCTAGAGGGGGGCGTTAAGGGGCCCAGAAAAAATGGGGGCCGTTGATGCGGGTTAGGGGGACCAAGACAAGAATGGGTCGGCTCGTCCGGGGTAGTACCACCCTCTCACAGAAAACCGACAGAAAGTAACGGTGCTTGCATTGTTGCGCTTCGTTCCGTCAGTGAGAGCGCCTACCTCCCCTACTCCCCCTTCCCTATTCACCCCTCCCCCAAATATACGCTGGCGACGCACTTGCGATTCCCCTGGTGTTGCAAGTGTCTATGGACTGTGGTGATCTCTTAACATCAGGTGTTCCACCTGTTCGTTTGCCTCCTATAATATAGCAAAAAAAAAAAAAAACTAAGGCGAGCGCTTAAGTCACTCAGGTTCACAAAAGTGTATGGAGTTTATAAAAGACTAATGAAATGAAAATAAAATATGTATTATATAAGTGTATTTTATCCAAACCTTAAATTTGTAGGGTTGAGTTCCACAAGGTAACTGTTCACGTTGCCCAAAATCAGTGCAACATAGAGAAATACGTAGAATAATACTATACTGATTAGTGGGACTGTGACAAACAAAAGGAAGACTCCGCAGATAATGGATATGATGAAGATCAAAAGCGTGGTCTTTTTCTTGCCAAGAGGACCGATGACGAAGGACAAGATTACAGAGCATATTCCCGAAGTTCCTGAATAGCACATCACTGCATACAGGGTTAAGGCTTGGATTGCGTTATCGCAGTCGGTCTGTTTCTGTAAACAATAATCTATGTCGATTACCTATTTATCTATCACTTCATCTGCGTCGCTTATTATCTTAATTGTTTTTCTTATATCTCAAAGGGATTGGGCAGCGTTTTCGATGAAAGCCCTCAGGCGGCTTGATTTCTTCCAACAACTATCGTTACATTTCAACCAATTTACACAAAAGCTTGACAAATTAAGAGTAATAAAATATATTTCAATAATTTGTAGAAATATCTGTTAACTGTCAGTTTATTTTGACACGCATCGCTGCTAAAGTACTACGTTCACGATAAAAACCTCACCAAACAATCATAATTTTGATTGAAGAAGGCTTTACTTTGCGGAAGTCCGTCATTAAATATTATAGAGGACGCTACTTTGCACTTCCGCTTGGAATTGATTGAACACACTCGTCCGCTCGCATCGGAAGAGTCAACATCGATCTGAAGACGCTGGATTGAGCGATACACGTTTAGACGTAGTAGTGTTCAATCAATTCCAAGCGGAAGTGCAAAGTAGCGTCCACTATATTATTTAAACAATCACAAAGCATATCCTCGAGCATTTTATTAAAATCGGTTCACTCTATCTAAAGTTATTGTAATTTTAAATGACAACGCGACTTAAGTACTAGAACTAGATAAATAAATAGACTATAATACATATAGATGATTTTATTAATCACTGTTTTTTAATTAAGGTTCCACGCTAGCAACGCTAGCAAGCTTCAGTTTCCATTTTGCGCATGTTCTTACCAACAACTCGTATTCAATCCCTACTTATTGTTGAAGAATAAGTATCAATCAATGAAGACATAAGTGTGTTGACCATGATGCCATTGCCTGGAAACTACTATACTAAACTACTACCCCTCGGCTGTTTTTCTAAGTCCTAGATTTCAAAATAGCATACCATGTTTTTAAATTTCGAGCCCATTTTGTCTGCTGAACAGTGAATCATAAGGTCGTTTGTATGCAGCTTAAATGAATATGGTATTCCGCAGTCCAGAGGTTAACTAAGACCAAGATGTTTTGGGTTGATAAGATAATATCGAAGACCGAGATTCAAGTTAACTATAAAGACGGTTTGTAATGCGAATATCTTGTATATACGTGCGAGCAATGATGTCATAGAGGAAGGGGCCTATTCTTGTAATGGACTAAAAGGCATGGTTCAAAAAAACATACCGAATTTGAACTGTAAGCAGATTTACTCGCTACTTCACAGAAAGTCAGTCCAGTACTATTGTCCCCATTGAAATAAGCGTTTGTTATTGTTGGCACCCACATCGTATAACCTGTGGAACTAAAGTAATAAATTCTTCTACACATTTAATTTATCCAGAATATTTTTTTTTATTTTGTATCGTAAAGAAAGTTTTTAGCCTATCTTTCCTAGCCTATTTGTATTAACTTTGTTTTTGGACTAATTTTTTTGTAATATAGACATTGTATAATTAATTTATAAATAGAGGTAATTGACTATAAATATGTTAAAAATAAATTACCAAAAATCCAAGAAATGGTTGTAATAGAATCTACTTAGTAGGACATTATTACAAATACATCCTTAAATCCGGTTGCAGTTTCGAAACAGACCTACTACGTAAGAATATTCCAATCTTACACATCCTTCCTTTGTTTAACCCATTTACTTACAGGTGGAATTATGTTATTGGAAGCGGTGTTAGGTAACTAGTGGCTTTCGTGGTATTTATTGCGGTCAACACTATAACATAACTATGAGTAAGACTTTTTTAGTTATTTTATTGATGTACATTGCAGTAATTTCAAATAGTCTCGCATCGCTTGCGTCCTTGTACAAACAACTTTAAATCATTCCGGTAAGGTTGAATTTGTAAAATCATAAGTTAATCGTATAACTATAACTACTCATGTATATTGGGGAGTTTTTGTGGCCGGTATTAAACGCTACCTTTATTCGAGATTGTGTGACTTGGGTTTTTATATGTCAATGACTTTATGTTTTAAATTATATTATAATTTTCTTTGTATTGTAATCGTTGCATGCTTCATAAATGTATATCATAATTTCCTCACTTTGGCGTTACCGACGTTTTGATTGTGCAACAACTTTGGTTGAGTACAGTTTAAGAACAACTATAATATGTATTAGAAATAGAAACAATTATTAATTATTAAAAAAGAGAACTGGCCAATTTAGATATAAGCTGTTAAGAAAAAATTTTCACAATTAACCAATCTTTAAATATCCAACACGAGTTCGGACAGAGCTAATGCACGGTCCGACGACCGCCGAAAGAGTGAGTTACCATTTTTTTTTTCTCGAACTGACTACGCTATAGCAAAGTCTTAACAGCTTCACCGGACTACACATATCACCTCCACACACGTGCACGCATACACGCATACACAGGCAAGTGGAAGGGTTTTATTTTTTTCCCTTATCAAACTGAAATAGTTTAGAACATTATCCGATACGAAATATATATAAGAGTTGTTGAGGTATGTATGCTTGGTACACATATATGTTTCAATAACTCATATATGTATGAATAGTTAGCTTAGCTTAGCTCAGATAGATCGCGAATTGCATGTATCAGGCAACAGCTAAAGCCGAGGTGTGCCGTGCACCCTTGAGCTAGTTGTCAAAATAAAATCGGCTGAGTGCCTTAAGCGCTCGCCTTAGTAGCCCGGTGAAGCTGTTAAGACCTTGCTGGGTCAATAGCTTAGTCAGTTCGAGAAAAAAAAAAAAAACTTCACCGGACTACAAGAGTAAGTGAACACGGCGAGAGCCGCTCTTTATATAGGCCGTCGCAGTATAACTACCCGACATTTCATTTATTTCCGACAGTACTATATTCGTAATTGAGTCGAGCAATTTAAGTATTTGGGCCACTGGGTCACCGAGGATCTTAAGGATAATGTGGACGTGGATAGGGAGCGCAGGGCGCTGTCTGTCCGATGCAATATGTTGGCCCGTAGGTTGTCACGGTGTACAGAGACTGTTGCGTTTTTTAAAACGTACTGTCAGTCCTTTTACACTTGCAGCCTGTGGGTTGACTATACGCAGCGGGCATACAGTGATTTGCGCGTTCTATATAATAACGCTTTCCGGGTGCGGATGGGTCTGCCGCGCTACTGCAGCGCGTCCGCGATGTTCGCGGATGCTGATATTGACGGCTTTGCGGCGATCATGCGCAAACGGTGCGCCTCTATCATGCGTCGCATACGTGACAGCCCCAACAGAATACTACGTGCGCTGGTGGACCGGTGGGACTCTCCGATGCTGGCTCGCTGGATACGGCTACATGCAGTCGTACAGTGAATTTCCACCATCAGTGGAGGGTCCACTCGGACCTGCCACTTAATGTTATATCCTGTGTTCTGTGTTTTTGTTTATAATTTATTTTTCTGTTTTATTATTATACCTAACACTAATTTTTTAAACCTGTAATCGTTCTCACAAATATGGATGTAACGATGAGTCTGAAATAAATGATATTATTATTATTATCTGTTAAGAGGTATATTATTACACTTACGTCATATAAGCGCACAGTAGAATGTAATATAATTTCAGAGAGTTCTTAAGTAGTGGTGGTTTGAACAGAGGCGCTGTTTGATTCCATATTTTGTGTATTAGCGATAATTCTTTATCGGTGATAAATATACTTTCCTCTAAGAAAACAGCATCGACCTGCAAATTCGAGTTTTTTAGTAGCAATACAAATACGCGATCTGACGTTCGTTTTGCGGGAATGTAAGTAAAGCAGCAGGGAATGGAGCAATTATGTATTATATTAGTTGGTTGGTGTCTTTGAATTCATGAAAGCCTAATTTTTTTTTTATATCTGTTCTTGGAACTTAATTGCCAAATATTTAATACTCTAGATATATATACTTTATCTGCCACTAAAATAGCCGTTGAAATCGGTTCAAAAATTGTCAATAGTGGCCTCGACAAACGTCAGAGATTTAATTCAATCAATTGAAATTGAAAAATGTAATTTTCTTTAGACATTAGTTACCTGGGGGCACAGCAAAAAAGCGGCACGGCCGTACTATCCTTTTCTCGAAATAATTCATGCCATTTTCGACCCCCTATAACTTCGTTGCGGATAAAACTAGAATTTTCAGTAACCAAGCAAGGGATTTTATAAACACTGTAGGTATATTTGAAATTCTATTCAATTTGAACCAGTAGTTTGACAATTATAACTAGTCAAAATTTTCTAATTTTGTCACTCACTGACTGACTGATCATCAAAACTCAAAAGCAATTCTAGCAGACATAGAAGCTTCAAATTTAGAATACAATTAGTCCTTAATGTATAAATCAAGGAAAACCTATAGGAAAATCTATTTTATTTAAAACATAAAAGATTTTTCATATTGATAACGCCATTATAAGATGTTGTTAGGTTAGCTAATTACGTAATAACTTAAGACAAAAGGTCCCTTAATTAGGGACTTAATAAAGTAAACGACATGGTATTACATGGATCTCACAACTTTTTATATAAACTGTGGAATATTAAATTCATGGTAGCCTAAATCCTTCATTTCGTTTAACTTAATCAAAATTAATGATGTAATAATACCGGTACCGGTAACTGAAGTATTTCGGCTAAAGCGTTTGGTACATGTAAGATTGTTTGTTACACACACACATCAGCTCATCTTATTAGCTAGCTTCGGACCGCGACTTCGTCCGCGTAGAATAGTTACTTTGGGTTAACGCTAACACGCGGCAGAAGTTCTCAAAAGGAAAAAAACCCCGATTTTGAAACGTTCCTCATTGGTGCTCGGCTCCTATTGGACTTAATGTGATGATATATATATATATATATATATATATATATAGCCTTCCTATGAGCTATTAGACTGATTATTTTTCAAATCGGACCAGTAGTAGTTCCAGATATTACCCCCTAAAACCTTCCAAACTTTAACTCTTTATAATATTAGTATAGATATAATAACTTAACACTCACTGGATAAGCAGACGTTCTCATGCCAGTATTCCAACGATAAATACGTTTGAGGACTTCCAATGCATCATTATTTCGATTTTTGCTAAGTAGAAACTTGGGACTTTCGTCTAGGAACGCTATCATAAGTGTTCCAATAACCCCAGGTAAGCTGATGATCTGCATCAACAACCTCCACGGACGATACTTCAATGAAAGCCAAGATATTTCGATATGAAACGATACCCCCAGAAGCAGTAGTGCAAAAACTGTAAGAATATGAAAAAAAATGTGTAGTTTTATGAACCCACGATGGCAGTGAAACTTTTTTTAGGTTCGTTGGCATTTAAATGAACGTTTTCGGATAATTGCCATTTCCAACAAAATTTAGTCCAAAAAAGAATAGTCATAAAACGCATCCTTATAAATATATCAGATGACTGTTAAACGGGTGACTACGTTCAATCGTGTTAGTTCATGGTCACATTCAACATATAAAATAATAATATTAAAACAAATACTAATAAACAACATAGAGAAACTTAGTTAAATTTGTTCTAAAACTTTTCAAACTATGGGTACCATACTTTTAAACGTGAAAAATCATACGTAGGTTCAATAACCAAAATGTAATGGGGCGCGTTCCAAGGTTAATCATTACGTAACTGCTTATTGTCGGAATGCGGTATGGTCAAACAAAGCGGAGTGGGGCGTGAGTAGAGGTGCAGGGTTCGGGTTGTGGGCCGGAGTGCGTGGCGCAGCGTGACTCACCGCATCGGTATTTATTACACCAGTTCCTTTATACGTAAATCATCTGATGTTGAGTGAATATGAATTTTGCGTATTAGTTTAACGCTATAGGTGTGATCACTATACATTTTTACATATAAAGAACATCTATAATAATTATTTATTAGAACTTATGTAATAAGCGGCATCTCGTAATGAGAGGGTGGTACTACCCCGGGCGAGCCGACCCATTCATGCTGAAACCAATAATAGTTTCAGCGTGGCTCTACCACCACTAACAAGTACTAGTAACTTAACTTAATTTGGTGTAGTTGCCGATGAATTGTTAACATTCATGTCATTGTAAGTGGTAGAGCCATGCTGAAGCTACTACTGGTTTCAGCATGAATGGGGCGGCTCGACTGAGGTAGTACCACCCTCTCACAAAAAACCGACGTGAAGTAACAGTGCTTGCATTGTTGCGTTTCGTTCGGTCAGTGAGAGCGCCGGATACCCAACTTCCCCCTCCTCACTTCCCCACTCCTCCGTCTCCCAAACACAGGCTGGCAACGCATTTGCAACTCTTCTGGTGTTGCAAATGTCTATGGACGGTGGTGATCACTTAACATCAGGTGATCCGCGTGTTCCTTTGCCACCTATGATATAAAAAAAAACTTACCTCTAAACTTTGTTACGTTGTGTGTAATTTGGATGTGGGTGCAAGATATTATGCTCATATGTAAATAAAATAAATAAGATCCAAATTTCTTACGGCATATAATGAACTGTACGAACATGGTGACGCTGGCCATGAGGAATATAAACTTGTTGCGGTGTCTCATGGGCACGCTCTCAGCAACCAATATGAAAGCTGCAGCATTTGCTGATGACGAGCTAAAAGCATTAAAATTCCTCAAGCTCGTAGTCACCATACATTGATGACCATCTAATTCTAACATATTTTAGTCTTCAGCGATAGCGTTCAATCACCTTTTACCATTACATTCAGGCGTTTTTTATAAATAATAACGGGAATAACCCGTTGTCGTAAATAATTATTAAATTGTCTTATCCCATCAAAAACATAAATGTGAAATGAGAGCCAAGTTCAATATTATGATATATGACTTGGTTGTTGACTTCAACGACAAAAGAAGTGGGATCTAAATGGATGCGAAGTTCAATGGTCAGCCCTGAAACGTATTTATAACAACATAAAATATATTATTAGAACTCGAAATATCATTTCTTTTTATAATTTAGGATAATATATTGAGGCCTAAGGTCTTACTTGGCTAGTTCAAATATATGAATTATATATATAGCCTTCGCTATATCCTATCGCATATATCCTATCCATCCTATATTCCTATATCGCATGTCTACGTGAAATCGTTTTTGAGTTATGAGGGGGTCAAAAGTGGTTCCAAATGGTTCGTGTAATATTACACACATTACAGCGTGCTCGCCATTCTGTTAGCTTGAACTTGGCTTGACATGAAATCAAAATCACTTTATTCAATTTAGGCCCTAAGAAATGCACTCATGAACGTCAAAACTGCCACCGATTCGGAAAACAACCCAGTCACCGAGAAGAACCGGCAAGAAACTCGATCTGGTTTATCTTTTTAACAAATATATATAATATTTACAATAATAATATATTACATATAATAGTAAATGTCACAAACGTTCTTCATAGATGCACAGAGATGAGTCAATTCCAGACATTACCATCGTTCACTTATTGATCCACTCTATAATAGCCTTTTGACACTAAAACCCGCTTGACATGGCGCTTAAATTCGCAATTCGGCAAATCGGTAATATCCCTTGGGACTTTGTTGTAAAATCTAACACTATTTCCCAAAAAAACTATTACCGGTTTTACTAAGTCTAAAACGTGGGACAACCAGTTTGTCACAATATCTAGTATTTAGATTGTGCCGGTTTTTTACGAAATCTAGCTTTTCGAGTTTCTTACGGACATACATTAAATTGTCAAAAATGTACTGGGAGGGCAGAGTCAAGATACCGTATTCCTTGAACTTGGTCTTTAAGAATTCGCGTGGTCCCATATTGTAAATTGCTCGAACTGCCCGTTTTTGTAATAAAAATATGGTGTCTACCTCAGCTACTGTCCCCCACAACATGTCACCGCCTGTATAGATTCTAAGAGAATTGGCTTAATCTCAACATTAGTCTACGATATATTAGCAATTTTAAATAAATATCTAGAAATGTAAAAGAAACCAGTTACAAAGAAGAAACGATAAGAATCCGGCGGTTTTATGTTATTGCTTACTTTATCCAATACTAGCGGGCCTAGAAGACGTTGTCCCACCCTGAATTATTGACAAATTATATATTCAAAACGTTCCTCATGAATCACTCTATCCACTGGTGAAAACCGTATGAAAATCAGTTCAGTAGTTTTTGAGTTTATCGCGAACTGACAGACAGACTGACGCGGTAGGGGACTTTGTTTTATACTATATAATGAAGTAAACCACGGCACTAACACGATATAAATTGTGCAACTTAGTTTTAGTTGTTGCCCGCGACATGGATTTAGTTTCTAGTGCAGGGATATACAGTTTATGCCCTGTAATATCATTTTTGTTAAGATTTTTTGAAATAATATAAGGACTTCTTAAAAAAATAGTCGAGGCAGTCATAAAGACTGCGGGCAGAAGTGAAACCTCAAATCAATAAAATAAATGTGGTCTCTTTGAATTTTTAATTAATTATACAATATTGTAAATAAGCTCATACACGTAATTTCTCGTTATACGAAATGTAAAACGCATTACTTCATAATGGACACTATGTAATTATATTCATATGTTTTTTAAATATCATGATTGTTTTGTGAAGTTCTTATTAAATAAATAAATATTCGTTTTTGTTGGATGCACAGAGAGGGGCGTTATTTCCATACGTCACCATCGTTCACATATTAATCCACCCTATAATAGTCTTTAGACATTAAAACTCGCTTGACATGGTGCTTAAACTCAATATCCGGCAAATCGGTAATTTGCTTTGAGACTTCGTTATATATTTATAGGTATGTTATATTGTTATCTATCGAATAGTGTTATCAATGTAAATTCAAATTCCAATTTTGTTGTTAGGTATATAGCCTTAATTAAATGTTTCAATAATACATACAAACTGGCTGATAAAAATTTCAATGCCGCTAAACTGGAATACGTTGGCGCCATGCTTGCTGCAAAATTGAAAATAACTCCAACAGGCACCGCGATGAGTAAAGTACTTCTTCTGCCCATAGTATCAGCGCAGAGGCCCCAAGCGTAGGAAGAGACCATTACACCTGGATACATTTTATTAATTACGTACGAATAATTTATACCATACTAGTTCTTACACGCGAATCCGTCTGCGTCGTATATTATCCTAATTGTTTTGTTATATCTCAGCGTTTTCCACGAACGCTCCCAGGCGGCTTAAGTTCTTTTTTATTTATTTATTTATTCGAAGGAATATCAACAGCTTTTTATACATAATTCAAAATACAATAGTTAACTTAAAGTTAATTAAATATATTCACTAATAGATAATGATATGATTACAAGATGTTAAAGTGCCGATTAAAAATAAAGAACAGTGGAAAGTTACATATTACGAAACCTGATCAAACAATGTTTTGATGACCGCCTGTTTTGCTGCATTAATTGGAGTATTAAAAAGATCTAAATTAAATTCTTTACTAAGTTTATTGTAATTACAACTACTTCGCAAAAAATAACTATTCTTTCTGTAATTGGTATTTGAATGAGGCACATATATCAACGAACTATGATGAAGAACAGTAGACGAAGCCCTTAAAGAAATATTTGAGAGATCTGGACAATCGACCTTATTTTGGGCAATTTTTAATTAATTTTAATTTAATTCTCCGATACTTCCAACATTTATCGTTATATTTTAATCAATTTACACAAAATCTTGACGTATTATATACCTAAACGTTCCTGGTGAACCACTCTATCTATAAAAAACCGCATGAAAACCCGTTCACTAGTTTTTCAGTTTATAGTGAACAGACAGACAGACAGACGCGGCGGAGGACTTTGTTTTATAACATGTAGTGATGTAAAGTGATTTCAAATTTGCGTGGGAAATGTAACATAGCATAAAGAGATAGATTATAATAGTATTCGCTCTTTTGTTTTTATAATGGTTTACGCGCTACTATCTATTTTACACGTTCGTAGGGCTTCTACTAAGCTCTAACTACCATATTCAAGTTGAAAAAATATATAGCCAAGCACTTGTATCTTAGACTAGCCGACCCGTGCCCACTTCGTTGGGCGGTAATACGTAAGCGTGGAATGGTTATTTTGCGCTAAAACGCAGCGGAAGCTCTGAAAAGGAAAAAAATACCCCGGTTTTGCAACATTCTTCATTACTGCTCCGCTCCTATGGGTCTTGCGTGATGATATATAGCCTATAACCTTCCCTGATAAATGAGCTATATAACACTGAAAGGATTTACCAAATCGGACCAGTAGTTCCTGAGATTACCCCTTATAACCTCACAAACTCTACCTCTTTTTATAATATTAGTATAGATAACGTCCTCATTTAACGTTTGGTGAGATTATGGTGAAACCCTAGAACCTATAGAGTATAAAAAAGTAAAAATCGTATTCTTTGTATTAGTAAGTTTCTTTCTTCTTTGGATTTTTGTGAACGAATACATTTTTTCTTTCGAAAGATTTCGAAGAGAACTGACTTGAATTTCAGTAATTCTAATGGTACTGGAATAATTTCTGAAGAGTTAGACGACAACATTTATACGCATACTAGCGGGCTCGGCGGACGTTGTCCTGCCTTACTAATTTAAAAGTCAACCGCAGCGCTACCTACCGGGTCCAATTGTGGATCTAAACAATTCTCGGATCTACTGGAACACGTGCACAAAATTCCATCAAAATCGTTCCAGCAGTTTAGGAGGATTTCCGTGACATACACACGTACAGAAGAAATCATTACATAGTATAAAATAAAGTCCCCTACCGCGTCTGTCTGTCTGACTGTTCGCGAGATACTCAAAAACTACTGACCGGATTTTCATGCGATTTTCACCAGTAGATAAAGTGATTCATGACGAACGTTTTGGTGTATAATTTGTCAAGGATTTATTTGTAATCAGGGCGAGACAACGTCTGCCGGGCCCGCTAGTTTATATATAAAGATGAAGTTTCAATACTGAAATTATTTTTAAATGAAATCAAAACTCACCTATAAGTGGTATTGCAGACAATAGTCCTTGCTGTGACGTACTGAGACTCAAATCACAAGCCACTGATGGCATAACGACAGAGAACCCAAAAATATCCGTATACATTCCCAAGATTAGAAAACAACATGACGTCAGCATAACTAGGTTATATTTCCCGAACCCTGTATGAATATGAAAAAAATAAATTGTTTCGTGATTAATACACTTAACCAAAATCAACAATTGTGTTATCAGGGGCTATGCCACACCCACTCCCCTTTGAGGGTTCTACCATCTTGACCCTACCATACCCTTAGACCGCAATCGGGGCTTCTTAGGAGAGGCCAACGTCTTTCGAGGGAGCAGACGTAGTGCCGAGTCTCTGCTCCCCCGGCCAAAAGATATAAGAAGGTAACATAGGGGTTTAGATCTCCCCAGGTAAAAAAGGGGCTATGCAGTAATAATAAAGTGTATCAAAATATACACTTATAATTGTTATAAGTACTGTTCTTGAAATAACATAACCACTTTCACGAGAACCAAGTCATGCGGACCAGCTAGTAATAATTTTAATAAATTTGAAACATTTGTGGTAGTTTCTAGTAGTAAATATTTTTCTCGTACCTAATTGGGTGATAGTTCTGTCATCATCTATATATTAATACGTGAAGCTATAGCGTGCTGGCCATTAAATATTGTCTATGCACACTGGCCCTTTTTGAATATGAACGACATATTCTATGACGGACGGATATATATTTTTCCTCAATACACAAGTCAATAATTAAAAGTCTCGATTCGATTACAAAATCAGTGTTTAATTTATTACATACATATATTATATGAACACGCCCCCAAAAAGCCTAAAGTTTGTATCCCTTTTTAACGGAATTGGGCGAACGGATGAACGTGAAGTACATTACATTAATTAAAGTATGCATTACTCACACTACTGCTTCAATTTTACACAACATATACACACATGCATGTAAATAAAAAAGACATTTTGACATCTGTCAATAAAGGACTTCAAAAAAGGTTGTGAAGGAGGTTGCTATGCTCGACTGTATGTATTATTTTACTTTTACGTTCCAATTACCCTTTTCCATTCTACATTCAACAATGATATTATAACATACAACTATTATTATAATAACTGAGTAACCATGATAAAAACCTTTGATTATAGAAGTAAGTTGACAAAAGAACTCTAATAAAGTTCAAAGTTTCAAAAATCAATTAACTATGGTCGAATGTCGACCACTGGTTATTTTTAATTGTCGAATATTCTAATGAATTTATTTCTATTATTTTTTTTAAAGATGGTGTATCTATCATCTAGTGGTTTTATATTTTATTCATAATCTTGTTTAATTTGACTTTATATTTTGTAATAATGGTGGCATTATACGTAATATAATTCGGTTATTGTGCACACATGAATTGAATAGAAAATAATACCACGGGACATGAATTCTGAGATGTCGCAAAAACTACCTGGAAAGTTCTAACAAGGGGGCCACCATCTTGTTAGAACATTGAAGTTATCGTAAGATATTTGCGATATTATTACCTAATCGACAATGGCAGTAATAATATTGAAGATTGGTTGCCAAAAATAAAAATAAAAGATAATTAAATTGATGTCCTCGCAAAAGTTGGGTAAAGTCGCAGTTATCGAGTTGTATCCACATGGTTTTGCGCTATCAGAAGCGCCGGCATATAAAATAATGTAAATAAACTTGTATTATATATTTAATTACCTTCCATTTCGTATATAATTTTTAAACAATTAACAAAAAGTATATAATTGATTACATTAAAAGTGTTTTACAGAATTTATTACCACACTAAGTATATCTAGCTACCGAGTATGTTATGGGATAAAGAGAACCGAATCGCTGTGATTCCATTACACAAAGTAGGTATGAAGCCAAATGCAATATTTAAAACTCTCCATACGCTTGGGATTAGTAATATGTTTGTGTACCGGGCTATTAATAGGTACAATGAGACCTTCTCTGTTTGTAAAAGAAAAAGATCTGGCCGTCCACGTAGTATTCGTACGAAAAAGGTGGTCGAAGCAGTAAGGAAAAGAATTCGAAGAAATTCTGTCCAAAAGCAAAAGACTTTATCTCGGGAGTTGAAGATAGCACCTAGAACCATGTCGCGTATTTTAAAAGATGACTTAGGACTTGCAGCCTATAAGAGACGTACTGGTCTTTTCTTAATTGATAATTTAAAAAAGAATAGGGTGGTAAAATTGAAACAACTACTGAAGCGGTACGCAAAGGGAGATCACAGAAAAATTTTGTTTACGGATGACAACATTTTTACAATTGAGCAACATTTTAACAAAAAAAATGGCAGTATTTATGCTGAAAGCTCTAAGGAAGCTTCCCAATTAGTCGACAGAGTAATGCTTTGGTGGGGTATTAGCTATGAAGGAGTGACTGAGCCATACTTTTGTAATAAGGTATCAAACATCGGCACAAGTGTATCAAGATATCATTCTTGAGAAGGTACTGAAGCCCCTTAACAACATCATGTTCAATAATCAAGAATGGTCCTTCCAGCAAGACTCGGCGCCGGGTCATGAAGCTCGGTCTACGCAATCTTGGTTGGAAACAAACGTTACGGACTTCATCAGAGTTGAAGACTAGCCGTCGTCTACTCTCGATCTTAATCCGTTGGATTATGATTTATGATCAGTCTTAGAGAGTACGGCTTGCTCTAAACGCCATGATAATTTGGAGACCCTAAAACAATCCGTTCGATTGGCAGTGAAGAATTTTCCCATGGAAATAGTGCGTGCTTCTATTGATAACTGGCCTCAACGTTTAAAGGGCTGTATTGCAGCAAATGGAGACCACTTCGAATAAGTTTTTTATATTTTAAATTGTTGTATATTTATGTATTAAACTAACACACTGTAAAAGTTAACAATTTTATTTGCAATAGAATTTTTTTTTCTTTGTTTCAGTATTTATGTCAACACTAGGTAAATACCTTATATGGAGATATGAATAAATAGTTTATTTTACACACTCCGAGTATTATTATTATGCTGTTCGGGTCAGTCTAGAATTTTATAGTAGTGAGCCCGAAACTCCTACATATGTAAATCTTTTATTGTTTGGCATTGCTGGTTGATTTTTATGAGATACAGGAATATAATATACTAGAGAATAACTTTTTTATACCACGACGGTAGCAAACAAGTATGCGGGCCGCCTGATGTAAAGCGGTCACCGCAGCCTATGGACGCTTGTAACATCAGAAGTGTCACATGCGCGTTGCCGACCCTTAACTGAAAAACGGCTACAGAAATATACAGAATGGTACATGTCTATCTCTTTAGGATAACTTACTATCATTTTTATTGGTTCTGTTGTTGTTACTGCTTATCCAATTAAAGTCTTTGCTTATGTTGGTCATTTAAAGTATACCAAACACCTCAGTAGACAAAAGATAGAAAGAAAGTAACTTTTGTGAAACTAACTTAACTCTTACTTACCTTTCTATGACTATGACGAACTGCAAATATTAATTGGACAAAAATGAATCTAAGTTGTTTAGATATTTATAAACCTATGTTAATTGCAATAAAAATCAACTTACCAGTTAAATTTATTGCATTTTCAAATTCGTGTCTTATCTGACCGGCATGTTGCGCTGCGAACGCCATGTTTACATATGATTTCGATTGTCGTTTTGGTAAATATTTTGCTTTTCGTCGAAAATGTTAATCAACAACTTACTTCGTATTAAATGAGGAAGTATACAATCTAAAAATCGTCCGTAATGAATTTTTTAATCCTTTACTTTGAATTTTAATGTTCGTACACGAACGAAATAATTGAATTTATGTAAATCATACTTTGTTGTAATTAAATTGATAATTGATTTCGATTTGTTGGCTTAACTATAAACATAAAGGGTGATTTCAGACTAAAAATACATTTGTACACACTTTAGTAATCACATATTCACTAGACTTATTCGACTTTTGGTTTGGCACGACGCACTATGGGCAAAAATTAACCGCTAGAGGAAATAGAAAGACTTTTTTCCTTTTTGTTCAAATCTTTTTATATACTTTGATTGATATGAAAATGATTAGGAATTTTAATTTTTATCTTTTAAATAGTGAACTGTAAATAATCGGTTTAGTAGATTCGTTATGTCGAAAGTGAACTTCAATGAGACTTTGTAGTCTCATTTTAATAGATCTAAAGTTGAAATTTGTTCGTATTAATAGCTCTAGTTGTATTTCATTGATATACATTCACATTTTTTTTCCATATTTTTTTAGATAATAAATAAAATAAGTGCGTGTAACACGCGATTGAAGTAAAAGTTATATATAAATCATAGTCATAGTAATCTATTCGTACTTTTCTATATTTTATTTACTTTATAACAAAGATTTGCTAATAATATTTCCTGTGTTATTTAATTTCCAAATTAGCTGACAGATGGCACTACAGATAATGAAGCTTTGATTTAATTTGTAACATACTTACGTTGAAACCAGATGGCAGCACGGTCGCGCGCCCATATATACATAATTAATTCTATTGTGTGATTTTTATTATTATTCAACATAATATATATATTTTTGATTGATGTGTTTATAAACTATTTATTGAAAATATTAAAAATATTTTAAAACCGTATGGTACATAAACTTGTCGCCATATTGCCGTAATTGCCGTATTGTCACCCAGATACCTCCTAGTCGTGCCTAAAGAAGTTTTACTTCAAAAAACCTTGACAAATAATATACCTAAGTGTACGTCCAGAGTGGACGCAATAATCGAGCGTCGAGCGTAGCGTCGCGTCCGGCGTTCGTTTCAAACGTATGTATTAATACGTGAGTGTCCTGAGTGGTGTGCGAGCGTCGCTCTTGAACGCTGGACACCCCGCTGGACGCACCACCGAATGCACTCAGGCCGTACACTAAGCCTTTCTTATGAATCATTTTGTGTACTGGGGAAAACCGCATGAAAATCCGTAGTTTTTGAGATTATCGCGAACAAACAGACAGATAGACAGATGTGGCAGACGATTCTGTTATATAATTTGTAGTGATAAGATGACCTCTAAAAATAAAAAAAATATTTCCCTTAATGTATTCAGGTTTGTACCCCTTATTATGGTCGAAATTCGTCCACTCTAAGACTATTACTAGAATGAATTATTCTATATATTTTTCAGAGTTAATACTTGTTTCTACACATATGTATACTTAGATATAAATTTACATATTATATAGTCGTAAGTCATAAAGTGTCATTTACAATATGTAACTTTGTTAATTATAAAGAAAATGCCACTAATAATTAATAAGGATTTATGTAAACCTTTCGTAAGAATACACATAGGATTAGGAAATTCGATGACGTATGTGGAAAGTTACGAATGAAAACAGCTGTGGGAAGTTAGCGTGACGTCACAGAATGTATGGATTTTCTAGGGCTACGCTACGCTTAAGAGAAAGAGAGGGATGAATGCGGCCGTCCCCTTCGTTTAACTACGAGGAAAACATTCGTACTCCTTGTTTCTATGCGTTCCTAGTAACTCGGGCAAAATTGGCGGATCAATCGGGACGACTTGATTACTTTGTTGGCTTTTCGCGCGAATTATTATAAAAAGTTTTTCAGAAAATGCCCAACGAATCAGTAAGACTCATTTTTTTGTACCTCACCAATTCGTATAGTTTGAAGAAGAAATAGAAATAAAAAATAAATAATAGGTATGAAGTAGTTTTACTTAAACTCTCTATTAGACATGATATTTGTTGAAAAAATCTTTACAAAACCCCATAATTTTTTTGTCTCTGTTTTTTAAAATTTATCCCAACTTTATTTTTAAATTTTCAACTCACTGACAGCAAATTTAAAAAAACTTGAAAACTATTATTGCATAGTAATACTACTAACGTCAAAATTAAAGAGAACATACACCTTCGTTCAAACTTCCACCATAGTATTAGTCGTACACATATTTTCAGTTCGGAAAATCAGCTGAAAATGGAATTTTCAAATTTTCCCGACATCCGACTTACTGGGAGAACATGTGTCGTTGAAAGTATTGGAATGCGGCAACAAGAAGCCACGAAGTTATAGTTATAAGAAATTATATTTTTGCGTTAATTTTTCTAACTCATATCTAAAAATAACCTATTATCAAAGCCACCCATAAATAGTCTGTATAAACCATTTTGGAAATCTTTTCTTTTAAGATGTATATACTTAAAATACATCTAGATCAAACGTACAGGTGGGTCACCTGATGGAAAGTGATCACTACCGTCCACAGAAACTTGCAACACCAGGGGAGTCGCAAGAGCGTTGCCAACCTGTCTTGGGGGAGAGGAGGAGTAAGGGAAGGGGGTAGGGGAGGGGAGGTGGGACCTCCGGCGCTCTCACTGATCGAACGAAACGCAACAATGCAAACACTATTACTTCACGTCGGTTTTCTGTGAGAGGGTGGTACTACCCCGGGCGAGCCGACCCATAACGAAACCATTAATAGCTTCAGCGTGGCTCTACCACCCACCAATTTAGATCTTCGTCTTCAACATTACAATACAAAGTTTATTTACATACTAGTTGATGCTCGCGACTTCATCTCCGTCATTTACTATCTTATTATCCTACTCTATGTATCTATTACTTATATTTTACTAGCTGGCCCGGCAGACGTTGTCCCGCCCTGATTATAAAAGAAACCTTGACAAATTATATACCAAAACGTTCCCCATGAATAACTTTATCTACTGATGAAAACCGCTTGAAAATCCATTCAGTAGTTTTTGAGTTTATCGCGAATAGACAGACAGACAGACGCGGTAGGACACCTTGTTTTATACTATGTAATGACGTAGTAAGTAAAAACACATTAGCACCACATCATTGGCCGCACTTGTACACGGCATTAAAACTTGTCGCTGCACGTGTGGTGTTTATAAAAATCTAAGTTTTTAAAAACTGTAATATTAAATGATGTCACCGTGATATTTTTTTAAATTAGAGTCAAGTATCGAAGAAGTAAACTAAATAAATTGAATAGAAATCTATCGGATAGTTTTTGTGTGATGGGTGCACTACCGCAGACTTCTATAATTCAATTAATATCTTGACAGCTGATTCCCGCGACTTCGTCTGCGTCGTTTGTTATCCCAATGGTTTTATTATATCTCAAAAATGGCGTTTTCGAAGAAAGCTCTCAGACGGCTTAACTTTTTCCGACATTTATCGTCGTATGTATGAATATTTCACTTTATCTAATAATGAAAACCGCATGAAAATCCTCTCAGTAATATTTGAGTTTATCGCGAACACACGGACATGGCGGAGGACTTTGTATTATAATATGTAGTGATATGTACGAATCTATTTTTTTGAATAGTTACTTATTTAAAAATATTGCTTTATTGTTCACGAGCCAGTTTATCAAGATTCAAAGTTTTCCATTTAGCAAATTTACAGAAAAATGGTTTAATTTGTTCATTCAACCCGTGTTCTTAAAAAAATGAAATAAGCTGTGTTTACCTTTACAGATACACACTATTCATTTATAACTTTGGACGTACACTAGAGTCGAAAAGTTCGTAGTGCGCTCTTGCCCTAAACCTTTAAATATAGCCTTTTATTCAGTAATTTCGAATATATTTTGGATTACAGTGTGCGACTTCGTCTGCACCAAATCGGTTATTACCGGTTTCGATTGTACTTTTAAACGCGAAAAGTCTAAATACATCTCAAAACCCGATTGCAGCGATACCTACTGTTTCAAATTGTGAATCCCAAATATCCAGGGACTCACTCAAACATATACCCAGTTGGTATGTGAGAAATATTTTAAAATATGCTTTGAACCCGTTCGCAGCATCACCTACCAGGTCCAATTAAGATAACAAATAACCTACATATATTGCCGATAAATATCTTCCCAGTACGTTGTCCCAGTAACTTCTGTCCCAATAAGCCTACAACCCGTTCGTAACATCATCTACCGGGTTCAATTAAAATAAAAACTAACCTACGTATATTGGCAGTAATGTAAAAAAAGCTTGAGAGGTCCATGGACCTCCAGTTGGAACGTAGTTCCTTTCCCTTTTTTGTAGGCGTTTACTATACGCTCAGTATAGTTTACATTATAAAATATCAAGTTGATAAAGTTAAATTGTAATTTAAACGTTAAAATATATTCATAAAATAAATAATGATAAATTAAACACTGAATGACATAATAACTATTTTCAACTTGTATTAAAACTTTTTCACACTACATTGTATTAAAGAAAAACATAAATATTAAAAAGATATGAGCAACATGTGTCATCTGTCACTTGCCTGTGACTATTTGTCTAAGAGCTAGGCAACGGTTTCGACAGCGAATTGGCTGCCGGTAAACCTTTACAGGCAAAAATATTGAACTTTATATAATTTTAGAATGTTTTGTTTTTCACTAACTTTTAAACGCTACTAAAACGTGAATTTATTATTGCCAGACATTTTTGATATTAACAATAATGTGCCCGATGCAATTTTTTGTAAATAAAGAAGTATGTTCAAACCATGTTAAGATATCTGTAATTTTATTGAAGTTATATTTCTTTTGGCGCGTTAGGGAAAAATGATGAGAGTAAATTTTTACGATGAACGCGCACACCGTAACAAAAAAATGATGAGAGTAAATTTTTACGTTGCGCGCACACACCGTCACGAAAAACCGACACCCTGAAGTTAGCTATAGTCAACATTTTGTTTCTTTGTATTTGTTGTTTGTATTTCTTTATATTAAAACTTTCATTGTATTAAATACCTTTTTTTTATTGTTAGTGTCGTTTTTTCTACAAACGTAGAATAAGGCGCAAGATAAAATTTTTGAAAAGATTTTTACTTGTTACGCCAAAGAAGTATAACTTCTAATGCGTGTACATAAGTACACACACACACTTTTTTTTAATATTATTTTATTTCAACATAAAAAAGGGTAAATTAAAAATATAATGTATTTTTTTATGTCATAGGAGGCAAACGGACAGGTGGGTCACCTGGTGTTAAGTAATAACTACCGTCCATAGACACTTGCAACACCAGGAGAGTCGTAAGTGCCTTGCCAACCTGTGTTGGAGGGGGAGGAAGCGGAAGGGGAGAGGAGGAAGGGGAAGAGAGGTGGGCCTCTCCGGTGCTCTCACTAATCGAACGAAACGCACTAATGCAAGCATTGTTACTTCCCGTCGGCTTTTTGTTAGAGGGTGGTACTACCCCGGGCGAGCCGACCCATTCATCCTGAAACCAGTAATAGCTTCAGCGTGGCTCTACCCCCTACCAAAACCTATGTATAGAATAACTTAGTTATAACTCTAGCTTAGCGCAACACTGGCTGTATAATAAAGATAGCCATAATTGTGGAAGAGCCTGGTTAACAAAATGAAATATGTTCTTTGCAAGGGAAAAAATAAAATGGTTTGAAATGAATTATTTTGTTTATAAAGAATATCACCAGGCACATTATTGTCAATAACAAAATTGTCTGGCAGTGAAAAATTCATGTTTTTAATAACGTATAAACGTTAAACTTATAAAAGTTACTGACAAAAAATGTTCCTTAAATTATTTATAAATCAAAATGTTGATCTGTAAAGGTGTAATTCGCATTAAAAAATACAACGTTAACCGGCTACCAGGTATCCTGAATCGTGTTTGGAAGGGCATAATATATCTTCATATTAAAGAACCAACTTTTCTCAAATTCTCGTTCTTCCAACGTTGCTGGCTCTTATACTAAGGTGTCGCAAAAAAGTCTAGTTACATTAACTAATTTCTTTTCTTTCGTTATCCTGGAGAACCCCTTGCGTTTTATGGGTCAAAAAGTATCCTAAATGTAACCTTGTAATGTACAGATTTGGCTTTGTTACAGTTTTATTATAGTATAGATAAATAAATAAATCTTGTCACCTTTGTTTAGCAAACATTTTTTTATACAATGAAATAAATGTAACAACATAAGTGACAGTTTCGTCTACATAAATGTTTCATAAGTGGTCGATAATTACGTACAGAAATGTCATGTAGGCGTAGCTCAGTTGTAACGTACGGGGCTTTAAATGTTTCGACGGGGCCGACGGTTCGAATCACGGTAATCGACCGTCGGCCCCGTCGAAACATTTAAAGCCCCGTACGTTACAACTGAGCTACGCCTACATGACATTTCTGTACGTAATTATCGACCACTTATGAAACATTTATGTAGACGAAACTGTCACTTATGTTGTTACATTTATTTCATTGTATATAGCTTAATTTTTTAGCTAATCTGTCTGCTATATATAGCACAAAGAAAATTTACCAAAATTCGTCAAGAATATCATGAACTACATTTTTTTTACTTTCGTCCGTTATCCTGGAGAATCCCTTGCGTTTTATAAGATAAAAAGTATCCTAGATGTAACCTTGTGATATTGGTTATAACTGTGCCAAATTTCATCTAAATTGGTTCAGTACTTTCAGAGTGATTCGTGTTTAAAGGTATAGACAAACAGGCAGATCCTGGAAAATCCATTGCGTTTTATGGGACAAAAAGTATCCTAAATGTAATCTCGTAACATTAGTTATCACTGTGCCAAGTTTCGTCAAAATCGGTTCAGTACTTTCCGAGTGATGCGCGTTCACAGGGACAGACAGACAGACAGACAGACAAAAATTTTAAAAGGGTTAGTTTTGGCTTCTATATCGATAACAAAGCCTACCCCGATCAAAATTTTCAAAAAATATTTAATGTACAGATTTGACCTTGCTACAGTTTTATTATAATATAGAAGATATTTGAAAATGTCAGGCGTATTATTCGAGAGGTGACGCCTGGTTTAATGAAATTAGTAATTATAGAGGCATGAGTGAAATAAGTTTTTTGGCGTAAATATAATAAACATTTTTTTTAATACATTATAACAGCATTGAACTGAGTCAAAGGTCGAAGAACAACATTAAATAGTATGAATAACAGTTTGAATAAATGACATAAACAAGTTATACAAAATAATATCTATATTTACAATAAATTGTTTATACAATATTTAAAAAGAAACAATCCGTTAGCGAACTTCATGGTGTGTTACATCGCGCGACAACTTCCATTCTAAACTAAAACTAATTTATTGTTGGTGTCTGACCATCAAATTGCCAATATTTATCTTACACTCTTCATTATCCTCACACTTGCCAGTTAATTTTTTTTGAAGATCATATTTTTGGTAATCTATATAACAGTGAATGGCTTATAACAAATTTATATGAAATATCGACAACTGAAGTTAGTTCTAAATAGCGGAATTATAGAACGAACTTTAATATACCACATCCAATAATGCTTAAAAACAGAACTCACTGTCGAGGGGAGGTCTTATCTCAAATTGGTAGAAAATCAATATTTTCTAGCGCATGCGTATACCTTGCCGTTACCATGACAAGTGATGTATCTTTTCTCCATCTCTAACAGTTTATACCATCCTGGTACAGCCGCCCACAAATCTGAAATTTTCCTGCCCTCCCACAAGTTTTCCAGGCATGAAAATACCTTCGATTTCCGCCGTCTAGGGCGGCTTTCACTGGGTGGGCGAGCCATGAAAATATTTTTACAAGTTGTTCGTTCTTCTTACCAATAACTCTATCCGATGTTTTTATAGGTTATGTTTACTGCGCATCTTATTTGCGCAGAACAAACTTTCATTATTCCAAGTAGATTTTGTACCTTATTCCCTAACGATGTTACTAAATTAATTTATTTTTGGTTAGTTTTTACTAATAAATAATGTATATTGTTAGCTATGGTGATATGACCGTGAATTTTACATAGATATTGACGTTCAATTATGATATAAAGATGTGAGGAAGCCTTACTTCGGAAAAATATGTATTACGTACAAATAGTAACTACATACTTTACTCTACATAGGACTAGCAATCATTCCCGGTTTCGTAAGCGTTTATCATCATTTATTTCTTCCTATAATTATTCCAATTGCAATTCCAATTATAAATAATCTAAAATATCTACACTTACTAATTTGATCGTACATCGATACAGATGTCGATGTATTGTTCTGCCATCTCGTGGTGTGTTAAGTAAACGGACAGCATAAACAACTTATCTATAAAAATACTTAGTGCTTTGTTATTAGCTTTAATGTTGATCGGACAAAACAAACGTCTATTTTTAAATACATATAAAGATGTAGATTTTAATCGTTGATTTTGTCAGAAATGTGAATGATTAAAAGTTTAGAAAAGTAACTTAGATATATGAAGGACCTATAAAAATACAAAAAAGGGATTTTTTAAACATAACTACACTTACTGTGTACATACATTATTAAAATTTCCTCACACAATCTTAAAACGTTACAAATAATATGTATTTTCTATTTGTACTCCGTATTAGTTGTCAATAATTTCTCCATCAAACATTCAACAATTGGCTACATAAATAATATTAATTAATTCCATTAATTTCTTTTTTTATAAATATCTCATACTGGTTCGTGGGTCTCGTTCTGCGTCGGTTCGACGTTTGTTTTCTTTGAAGGCTTCGACTTCTTCTTACCCGGCAGAGTTAAGCAGAACAATGAGTTTACTGAAAGAAAATATTGCAAGGTTTTATATATATATAGATATATATATATTATAGGGGGCAAACGAACAGACGGGTCACCTGATGGTAAGTGATCACCGCCATCCATAGACACAAGCAACACCAGGGGAGTCGCAAGTGCGTTGCCAGCGTATATTTGGGGGAGGGGTGAATAGGGACGGGGAAGTAGGGGAGGGAGGAG